>MU394145.1:0-128900 GCA_022578605.1 Camillea tinctor
ATAAATAAAATAAATAAAATAAATAAAATAAATAAAATAAATAAAATAAATAAAATAAATAAAATAAATAAAATAAATAAAATAAATAAAATAAAATAAAATAAAATAAAATAAAATAAAATTTATAAAATAAAATTTATAATATTATTAAATATATTTTATATATAATTTATATATATATATTTATTTTTAATTATTATTAAATTAATATAAAACTTATTTAATTTAAAATTAATATATTTAAAAATTAAAATTAAAAATATTTATTAATTATATATTAATTATAATAAAAAAAAATTTATATTTTTTTATATTTAAATTTAAAAAACTTAAATATAATTAATAATATAAAATTTTATTTTATTTAAAAATATAAATAAAAATATAAAAATAATTATAATTATATATAAATTTTATATATATATAAATTATTTTTATTATTAATTTAATATAATAAACATTTTATATATTTAATAATATAATAATTAAAATAAATTAAAAAAATTAACATAATTATATATTACATATTATAATAAATTATAATATATTTTATAATAATTTTATATAAATAATATTTAAAAGTTAAAAAAAAATTAAAACAACATAAAATTTAAATTAAAATAATATATTATTAATAATATAATTAACGAAAAAAAGCTTTATTACTATATAATTATTATAATAATTATCATTAACGCTTCCCTATTAATAATTTAAACGTAACTTTAAACTAAAATATAAAATATAACAATTTTAATATAAAACAATGTTAGTTAAATATAAAAAAAATAACAATTTAACCTCAATAAAAATATATATATACTTAATTTATAACTTTACTATAATTACTAAAGCTATTAAAACAAAGTTTCGTTTTTTTAAATTAAGTTTTAAATTTATGCTAACAATAACTTAACAAAATCTTATATAAGTATAAATAAAACCTTAACTTACAATAAAAATAACGTGGCTATTAGTGTAAATAAAAAAGGTCTTAAGCAAAAATAAAAGTTTATATTAAGCCATTAAGCTGCAATAAAAATCTTCTTTTTGCGTGTACTTAATAATATAAACAATTTTATATAATAATCGTTATCGTTAAAGTTAGCTACTATAACTGGCTATTTTTGGCAATAGTTAAGTGTAGAGGTAAACATAATAAGGGCTAAAAAGAGGTTAATAATTAAATTATTTAAATGTAAAAAAAATTATACTTAAAGTTTAATTGCCGTTTTTATAAGCGCAAAAACAACTTTACTTAACTATTACAAAATAAAATTTTTTAATTATATTTTAAACTTTATAACTATTAATATAGTTAACTTTATATTTAACGTGGAATTGAAAATAATGTCAGTTTAAAACTATACTTTTAAAAAAAAAATTAATAAACTTATTTATATATAAAAAAAGCAAGTTATATACTTACAATAAAAAAGCTTTAAATAAAATTAACTTTCGGTTAAAAAAGTTATTTATATTATACAAAGATTTTACTGCATTAAAATAAAGATTAATTAACTTTTAAGTTTTTATAAACACTTTTAAAAAATAAAAGTTTAACATAAAAACAATAATAAGGTTTTTTTTATAAAAAGCAAAGTTCTTAATTTTATTTAATACTTTTAAATACATTAAAAAATAAATAAGTTAAATAAATTATATAATAACAGTTTATATATAAATTTACTTATTTATAATTAAGTTAATAACAATTTAATATTCTTACATAAATTTGCATTATAACAATGCTATTAATTCTTTATAAAAAAAATGGTTTTAATTATAAATGCGTTTAATGCCGCATTAATAATAAACCTTATAGCTTATAACGTAACAATAAATATGCTTTTTTTAAAAAAGGCTTATAACATTAAATATATTTGCTAAATACATACTTAAGCTTAAAAATAATGTTAAAAAAATAAAAAAAATAAAATAAAAACGAAAATTACATACTTACAATTTGTTTTTAATTTATATTAAAAATGTATACTTTATACTTTATACCGTAAATATATTACTAACAGTTAAATATAATAAATCAATTGTTAAAAAGTTAAAAAAAGGTTTTAAAAACTTAATAATAAGTTTTTTAAGTTTTAAAGTTTATATAAACTTTAACAAACATAATAACTATAATAATATAAATAAAAATTAATAATAATATAAATAAAAATTTATAATAAAGTTAATAAAAGTTAATATATAAACTTTAACAAAGTAAAAATAGCAATATAGCAAAGTAAACTATAATAAAAAAAAAAATAATATAAATATAAACGTTATATTAAATAAAAATTAAATAAATAATATATAAACCTACTTACTACAATTAATATAAAAAAATATTATTATAAAAACAATCTTTTTAATGTTAAAATTAGCTATATGCTTAAAACTTATATCGACTTAAAAAGTTTACTATTTAATAAATAAACAGATTTATTTTTTATAAAAACAAATAATTATAAAGTTAACATTATTTTAATAAAAATATTAAATATATTAAAAATAAAATTAATATAAGTGCTATATAAATATTACATAAAAATTAATAAAAATACTAACTTAGTTAAAATTATACTTATAATTTATGTAATAATAGTGCTAAATAACATTAATGCTTATCTTTTTAAAGTAATTAAAAGCTTTAAACTTGCAGATAATATAATAAAAGCGGTTTATATTATTAAGTATTATATGCATATTACTTAAAGTTTGTTTTTTAAGTAATTAAAAACATAAGCAAAAGTAAAGGTTATTTAATAACTAACTTAAAAAAATATAAGTATAAGTTTTTTTTTAAATAAAAAAAAACTTACTGCTAATAGCCTAAAAATTATTTACAACCATTATAGCTTAATATACCTAATAAAAATAAATATTAAGTATTTTAATAAATACACTAAAGTAATAATAATAAGTACCAATAAAATATAAAATAATATATTAATAATTAAAAAAAGTAAAAAAAAAAAATAGCATAGCACATTTTTTGCAAACTAAAAACCTTTAACTTTAAAAGTAATTAATATTTAATAACGTTATTAATAATTAAAAATAAGTTTATATAAAGCTTGCAAAAAAAATAAAAAAAAGCTAGGGAAATACTGCAATAAATCTTTTTTATGCTTACTAAAAAAATATAAAAGTACTTTTTTTAATATAAAGTACAATTGGCATTGTTAAAATAATCTTTAATTATTAAGTAAACCCTAGCTTAAAAAAGCTTTAAAGTTTAAAAAAAATGCTACTTTAAAGCATTAAAAAATTAGTTAATATAGTAAACAATAAAAACTATATAAATAAAGAATGTTTATATAATAAAGTTAACATTTATTTTATAAGTTAAGTTAAAAAATGTAGTATTATTTATAATAATAATTCTTTTTTTATATATTAAATAATAAAAATTAGTTTAGTTAGCATAAAAACAGCTTTATAAAAAACAACGATTAACTACATAAATAAAGCTATAAATATATTAATAAAGTGTTAATAAATAATAAAATTTTGCTTATACATAAGCTTTCTACTCTAAAAAGTTACTTTTATTTTTAATCAATAAAGACTTAATTTTAATTAAAACTTTATTATTTACAACGATAATATCTAACAAACAAAGCTTTAAATTTAACTATTTATAATGCTTTACTCTATTACATTTATATACTATACACATATAAAAAATAAAGTTAAAAAATAGTACAATAACCTGCTAAAAGCATAAAACTTAAGTTTTTACATATTAAATTTAACATTATATAAGCTTAACACTTATAAAATAAAAATAAAATAAACGTATTATAATATGCTTAACTTTAATTTTTTTAAGTAACTTTTTTTAATTGTTAATAATATAAATAGTACTATTAGTTAATATATTTAAAAGCTTAAAAATAATTTCAATAAACTTCAAATTTTTAATAATTACTTATAAAGTCTACTATATACTTAAAAAAACTAAATATAATAATGCTAACTTCTTTATAACATCTTTAATTAAATTGCAACTAAAAAGCTATATAAAGTAAATAAATATTTATATTATTATAAAGTAATTTATACTTACAGCAAGCTTTAATTTTTAATTAATTTAATAATTTAGTATTAAATGTTAAGCTTTAAAGTTATTTTTAAATTCATTTCTTTAAAATTTAAAAAGCTTAAATAATAATAATACATGAAAAATAAAATTAAATAAAATAAAAAATAGCAAAACGCCTTTTTAAACACAATTTATACTTAAAATTAAGTTATAATAATGTAAAAAAAAATAAGTAATAAAGTAATATAGTATTAATTAAAAAATAGTTATAAAAAGTAAATTATAATATAATAAAAAAAAAAAAAGATAAATATAACGTAAAAAAAAATGTAAACCAGTATTAATAATAATTTAAAAAAATATAGTGTAAATATCGTTAATAAAAAAAAAAAAACTTATTATTAAAATAAAAAGGTTTTATAAAAATATATACTTTATTATACAGCACCTTTACCAATGCAACGTTTTTAATATGAATATAAATTATAAAAAACCAACAATAACAATAAACTAATAACAATAAAAACTTAATAACAGTTAACAACTTAACAATATAATATTTGTTAGCATATTGCGTTAATATTAACTTAATACTACATAAAAGCTAACTATATTTTATGTAAAAGTTATTAACGCATAAAATGTATATTAAATTAATGTTAGTTAAGTGTTATATAAAAGCTGTAATTAGGTTAAAGTTTAGTTTAATAAGTAGTTAATTAGCTTATGCAATCAATAATATAACAATAATTAAAGTCATCTTAAACGTTTTTTTTGCTACACCGCTATTAAAAAAAAGTAATTATACAAAGCGTTAATAAGTAGCTACAAAAATTATAAAGTAATAAATTACAAAGCGGTAATTACAAAGTAGTGGTGTATTTAGCACGAGCCAGGTACATAGCTAAATATAAAAAAAAAAATAAAGCCAGATTTCATTGGCTAAATGCATCTCCACGTACAGCCAAGCCATTAGCGCACTACTAGCCATCTACTTACCGCTCTCACTAAAACATCGCGTAGGTCAACGTCAATTGAAGGTCAGCTGTGGAATGCCCTGGCATGCATTTAAATACACCATCATCACCGTCTTCTCAGCTTCTCTCCTATGTTTTTTACACCTCTAGATTCCCCTTTCAACCCTTCTTCTCTATCTTCCTATTTCACCCAACCTAGTTAATTATATTCACCTTCGTTCTCTCTATCTACCTATACCTGCATCTGGCTAGTCGCTTATACAGAGCATAGACCGCTGCAAGACAGACAGAACACTTATAAAGATCGTGCACGTCACAGCTTGTTTCTAGTTATTTAAGTCAGCCCTATAGAAATATATACCCCTCCTAGAAATCCTTTCCGCCTCTTCCGCCTCCTACCTGCATCTCTTGCTGCTACCAGAATCTCGAGTTCGAAGCCCCTCCCCCCCTTCGACGAGACACGTTCGCCATGGCCCCTCTTCGTCTAGTTATCGAGGATGGCCAGTTTCGTGATGCTAATGGCAAACATGTCTTGCTCAGGGGTATAAATGTCGCTGGCGATGCCAAGTTCCCTAGCCAACCCGATGTGCCCTCCCACGTCGCCGACGATTTCTTCGACGGGGATAATGTCAAGTTCCACGGCCGACCGTTCCGTAAAGAAGATGCCCATATCCATTTTTCTCGCTTGAAGCGCTTTGGTTATAATACGATCCGTTATATTTTCACCTGGGAGGCTATCGAAGCTGCTGGGCCTGGCTTGTACGATGAAGAGTGGATACAGCATACCATTGATGTCTTGAGGATAGCCAAAGAATATGGCTTCTACATTTTCATGGATCCGCATCAGGATGTGGTAGGTGATTCCCATGCTTGCCTATGTACCCGCCCCTGGTCACACCTTACTGACGCTCTCCAACAGTGGTCACGGTATTGCGGCGGATCTGGCGCTCCCATGTGGACGGTCTACGCTTGTGGGCTAAACCCCCAGAGCTTCGCTGCTACCGAGGCGGCCATCGTACACAACACCTACCCCGAGCCCGAGAAGTTCCCTAAAATGATTTGGTCTACCAATTACTACCGATTAGCGGCTGCGACTATATTCACCTTCTTTTTCGGCGGCCGAGACTTCGCCCCTAAGTGTATAATTAACGGCATGAACATTCAGGATTACCTTCAAGGCCATTTTATGGGTGCGTGTGGGCACCTGGCCAAACGTATACATGAGGCTGGGGATATAGAAAACGACATTGTGTTTGGATGGGAGAGTTTGAATGAGCCTAATAGAGGAATGATTGGACACGTTGACTTGAGCGTGATTCCGAATGAGCAGAAGCTAAAGAAAGGCACTTGTCCGACTCTCTGGCAGAGTATGCTGACAGGGTCTGGCCGAGCGTGTGAGGTTGACTCGTGGGATATGGGTGGCCTAGGCCCTTACAAGGTCGGTCGCGTACTGATCGACCCACACGGGGAGATGGCTTGGTTACCGAGCGATTACGACGACTCAAGATACGGATGGAAACGCGATCCCGGGTGGAAGCTGGGTGAATGTGTTTGGGCCCAGCATGGTGTATGGGATCCGTCCAAGGACGTGCTCTTGAAGAAAAACTACTTCGAGAAGCATCCAAAAACCGGCGAGACCCTAGAATACCACAAATTCACTAACACATACTTCATGGAGTTTTACCGTTATTACAGGGATACTATCAGGTCGGTTCATAAGGATGCCATTATGCTATGCCAACCCCCTGTGCTAGAAATCCCCCCAAGTATCAAGGGCACCGAAGACGACGATCCCAAAATGGTATACGCACCGCATTATTACGATGGAATCACGCTTATGACGAAGAAATGGAACCGGACGTGGAATGTTGATGTCTTTGGTGTTCTTCGCGGGCGGTATCTTCACCCTGCTTTTGCTATCAAGATTGGCGAGACGGCAATTCGGAACTCGTTCAAGGAGCAGTTAGCCGCTATAAAGAAAGAGGGCAAGGACTACATGGGAAATCACCCCTGTGTACTGACCGAGTTTGGCATTCCCTATGATATGGACGACAAATATGCTTACAAGACGGGCGATTACTCAAGCCAGTCTGCTGCCATGGATGCGAATCACTTTGCTGTAGAAGGCTCCATGATGGAGGGTTATTCATTGTGGCTGTACGCTGCAACGGTAAGAAGACATATCTTGTTTATAACCGATTAAGCTGTTACTGACTTTTGTACTAGAACGACCATGAAAGGGGCGATCTATGGAACGGTGAAGATCTGTCCATATATTCCGGGGATGACCAATCTCTACCTATTTCTGCCCTTCCCCGGGATCAATCCACATCAAGCCTCTTAAAAACAGCTACGTCTGCATCTGCTTCCAGACAAGAAGTTGAGGATGAGACTACTGTTACCCCGGGCAATCTGAAGCGTACTCTCACGAACCCCTCCATTTCCTCGACGCAGTCAAGTCGCAACCCCGAACTAACAAATGCCCCCGGTTACCGCGCGGCGGAGGCATACGTCCGGCCTGCACCTATATCTACAAATGGAACCGTCATCAATTATGGGTTCGATCTCAAAACATGCACATTCACCTTGAACATCGAAGGAGCCAATGCGCAATCTGACGATACGGCCACCATCATTTTCCTGCCGGAGTACCATTTCCCGAAAGAGCAATGTACAGTGGTAGTTAGCTCTGGTAAATGGGAGATAAGTACCGATGACGAGGAACAAGCGTGGGTACAGAAGCTCCGATGGTGGCATGGTGAGGGAAAACAAAACGTCAGGGTCACCGGTATAGTACGACCGCATAATGCTTTGCCCGGGACAGCTGAAGAGGCTGGGTATCTGGAGCAATGCCAACAGTCGTACGGATTAGACTTGAACAGCTGTAACATAATGTAGATAGACTTTAGGGTATCGTTGCCGCGGACTGGTCATGGGGTTAGTGCAATACGGGTGATACACGAGCTCAACCGACGATAGGTTCGGAAACGCATGTTCATGATTTTGGAGGTTACGAAGCACTACATACATAGGATAACTAATGATATGATGTTGATGAGGAGTCGAGTATTACGACTGGCAATGCTAGCAAAGCCAGGCTATAGCCGCCTGTTACTATCCTATCAACCTGCAAGGCACATGGCGTAGGCCGCATCCCGACCAATCAGGGGTGACCAGGATACTAAACGAGAAGGCAAGTCAATAATAAGATGCAGTGAGACATGAGCAAGCAGTTAGTACCCATTGCGCGGCACAGTCGTCAAATGGGAGGACAATTTTACCAACCAGCAAATCATATTGACGATAAGCATGTTTAGTATGCAGCGATGTCACGAACTCAATCAGGAGAAACCAGACTCTTTTCCTTTTTCTTTTCTTTCTTTGGGGTTGGGAAGATAGACTAAAGCGACCAAGCTGGCCTGCTCTGAACCCCCAACCCCACCCCCTTTTATCTTTCCCCTGACTTACACCTGGGGCTGCATGCGTTGTTGGTCTGCAACGCTTCAAGTATGTTTAAAACCCCGCTTTGTATGTACCGTAGACGACAGGGAAGATAGCATACCCTACCTAGTTATAGTTACCTATAGCTGCGTGTCTGGGATATTGCTTCAACACGCTACAACGGAGAATTTCAAGGGATCGTGCATGCACCGTCAGCCAGCCACGCGACACACTTATCTGAACCCAGGCCAGAATATACCCAGAGGAGAGGAAAGACGTACAGGCTAAGGTTAGAAGCGCGCCTAAGCCTGCCATACGCTAATCCGGGTCTCAAACTAAAAACTAAAAACTGCAAGCTGGGAGCTGGGGGCCATGCGGTGCGCTGCGGTGTGGTGTCTTAGACACCTTACATATACGACTTAACCTAGGAGTTACCCTACGATATAGGAGGCCCTGTCTGGTTATAGGTGTGGTATGTAGGTAGTCAGCGAGACACACACACACTGCAGGAGAGAGTTGGTGTAGATTGCGCAAAGGCACGAATCGGATTCGAGGGAGCAGACGCCAGCCTAAGTACAACCCCCCTTCCTGGTTTATTGTTACCTGGTAATGGGGTTGGTTACCTCATCTGTCGAGTTTGCGATGTTGCATTCGTAGATACAACTTTTTTTTTTTCAATGTTTATTGCTTTCTGTCATTATTTCCCTCTTCTATTCAACTCACCATACGAGAGATCACCATTGCATAAGGTGTTTATTGATATCAATTCGCGCACTATATATGCACTCATAAGGTGCATTCTAGAACTATATGATAGGCAGGATAATACCTATCAGACATATAACGTATACCACTAAATAATGGGGTAGGTTGCCAATAAGGCAGGTATTTTGCGAAACTCGGGTACACTAGTTCACCGGATGTATACAACAGGTTAGCTGCCGAGGAGCTACAATCTGGATCCTATCATGTTGTCAATCCGTTTGGTTCCCCACTTGCGACATACGGGTGTAACTATGTGCGTAAGTTGTACCTATGCATGTACAAGTATGTCAACATGTATAAGACAAAGACGTATACCTCCTAATCCACCAAGGTTTAACTTACATCATGTAAGTTAAGTGTGCATCAAGTTTCAAAGTGATTGAATTAGCGGTTTGATTAGTGCAATGTTATGTTGGTGCATTTCCTTCAACGATGCTTAAAGGTAATGTATTGTACATACGAGTACTCCGTAGTTAATCTTCTATAACCTACCTAGGTATGTACGTAATTCAAGACCCTGTTTTGGTACTTCAACTTTCCAGTTAGGTTAGGTTTTAGGTTAGGTCAGGTCAGGTTAGGTTAGGTTAGGTGAGGTTAGGTTAGGCAGGTCTGGCAGGTACGGTAGGTTAAGGACGGATACGTTCATAATTAGCAAGGTGGGACGAGTTCGACTTACGTGCGTGCGTTGTATCAATTGGGGGGAAGGAGAGGGAGAGAGGAAGGAGGGGGGAAGATGTCGTTTCAACCCGCTCCGCCTTCTTGGCTTTTACACGTTTTACAGCATCTCATTCGTCAGCTTCCTTGGAGTAGAAAAAGTTTATGGGCAAAGACAAGTTTAGTTTGATGCAATTAAAAAAAAAAAAAGAGAGAAAGAAACAAAAGAGGAGAAAAAAGAAAAAGAAAAAGAAGCACAACCCAACTGCCACTAAATCCTACCAACTTACACCACTATTATGTACCTTATTCCTTTTTCATCCTTTGTCCCATCACATCCACAAACCATCGACTAAGACAGATACACACCACACATACTCACATACACACATACACACATTTATATACACATATACATATACACATACATACATAACCTACATACATGACAAAAACTCTTGGCGAACTATTACTTGAAGCCATATCATTAAGCGCGTAGCCGCTCAAGCTCACGCTCACGCTCACGCCCGCATCCACATCCACATCCACATCCACACACCACAACCTCTTCGAATCGAACGGGCGCTAAATCCCACCCCCCAACCAACTTCAAACACAACTTCTCCAGCACAACGGTACAACCGCCTTAGCCTGTTCCTTCATTCAACAACATCCCGCATTTCTACTGATGCTGGTCATGGTCCCCCGCCATTGTCATCGTTGTGCCATGATCGGGATTGGCCACGAGAATCCAAGAGATTAGAGGGTGGATAGGCTCGAGTTCGTTCAACTCGACCCGAATCTCACCTACCGCTCGTTATTTTTACCCTTCTCTCTGCTCGTCTTGAGGCGAGACGCAGATATACCATCGAGCCCCGTTAGTAGGGGTTCTCTCCATACCTTTGGCTGCCGAGACCGTTGTCCGAGTCCTACAGAGGGTAGGACTTCAATCCCGTCTCCACGCAGTTGCTGCTGCGACTCAACTCGATTCCTCCCGACCCGACCCGACCCGATCACGAAAGACGAGAACTCGCTCCGTCTTTGCTGCCCAAAATGTACCCGAACACGCAGAGAGATCCCAGTCGGCCGTTCCAGGTCCCACCGCCGCCTCCCATGTCTCCCCCTGTACAAGGCCAGATCAACATGATAAACATGAATATCCCGCCTCCGCCTCCACGGTACCCGAGTGCGCCAACTGCTGCCAACGGCGTGCTTCTTCCCCCGCCACCGGGACCTCCTCCTAACAGCGCACTCGGTCCGCAGCCCCCATGGCAAGGAAGCTGGGGACGTACATACGATGGGCGCACTGGTTTTCACATTCCGCCTCCGCCTGCTGGTGGTCCAGTGGCAGCTTATAATCCAAAGCTGCATCACCAAGCTTCGAGCAATACTCTATCAATACCTCCTCCCCCGCCCCCGACCAACGATCATAGCTCGAACACATATAGACCTGGAAATGATAACGAAGCTATGGTATCTGCGACATACATACCGGGGAGTGACACCTATGGGGAGGGCGTGGGTATCCCCGGCTTCTTTCCCGAGGACTCGACGTATTCGGTAACCACTCAGGGATCCTGGCCGAGCCAGACAGGTTCCGCGAGCACTACGAACATGACCCCAGCCGACGATGCGAGCCGAAGCGGTTTATATGCTAACGCGTTCAAAAATAGGATGGCATCGACGACTTCGAATGCCACCAGCGCACACTCCGAAATACCTCCTGAGATGGCCGCGAAATGGCCACTGGACCACGTGCTACTATGGCTGGCCGCAAACCACTTCTCCAAAGACTGGCAAGAGACGTTTAAGGCACTGAACATCCACGGAGCCCGTTTCCTTGAATTAGGTAGCCAACGAGGCGGGCGGGGGAATTTTGGCATGATGCACCAGCAGGTCTATCCACGATTAGCGCAGGAATGCACGAACAGTGGCACCGGGTGGGATCCAGGGCGAGAGAGGGAGGAGGGCAAGAGAATGCGTCGCCATATTCGCAGCATGGTTACAGGAAAGCCCCTGGAAGAGTCCAAGGCACAACCTTCTCATATGAGGAAAGAGTCTGTTAGTGGCTCACATGCACCAAGCGCAGGAACCGATCTAGACTCTCCCAATACCCCCATCAAAACCAATGGGCCAGGGGCCACCGCCCGGAGATTCTCGCAAACCAGATCGACGACGATGCCAAGTCTGAGTGGGACGATAGGTACTGAGTCGAACCACCGGGCCATGTTGAAGAATATCGACATCGAAAGTAGTCGCAAACAGAGCCCTAGCAATAGTGAGTTCGGTGATTCGAGCTTTCGAAAACAAAGCCCTGCCGGTAGCCCTAAATTAGCATCTGCCTTGTTCCCTCCCTCCTCTTCGCCATCGACTAGATTCGTCAGCCATAAATCTAGAGGTAGCACGGACTCGGTGTCTTCGAGCGCGGCGATATACGGCTCAGGAGTGCCACCCGAGGCTAGTCAGATCCTTCGGAATGCTCAGAGCGGTAGCGCGATTGGAGACATGATCTATGCTAGCCGGGGCGACGGTCGCCGGCTAGGCGGTGAAACTAATCGGCTTTCGCCCCTAGATCCTAACGACCGGCTAGTTGAACCCACTTCGGCGAAGGACCACAAGAGCTTCTTAGGATTTCTGAAGCGAAAGCACAAGCCGAGGGATGATTCCGATGGAGATTCGCCTACTAGCCCGAATCTCCGACGATATGGTGACGGCCCGTTAGATCGGCTACCAGAACCTATACAGGATTCAGCACCGACTTTCAGGCAAAAGACATCACAGATTACAAGGGCATTCATTCTGGTGACAATGGACGGTTGGAACTATCGGATGTGCGACGTCACCAATTGTGATTCGGCCGCTGAATTGCGTGCCAACATCTGCATGAATCTAGGTCTTCCTGACCCAGATGTTCTCCAGATTTACTTGACCGAGTTAGGGCGCGCGACACACGACGAGGCACTAGAAGATCAGAGCTTATGGATTCATAAGCGGAACAAGGGCGATTCCAATGGATCATTAAAACTTTTCATTAAACTTGGTGGAGTTGGAAACGAGAGCACGAGTATTCCGTCCTTGTTACTGCCCAGTAGTCTGGATGAAGATCGCTACAATGGGCAGCGACTTAGATCGAGTTCCTCGCCACCTACCTCAAGAACGAATACCATCATAGGTGAATCACAACTGGACGAAGAACGACGAGTTGCGAAAGCCAACGAATATCGAGCCGAGATGGAGAGTAAACAAGCAGCGTACCTAGCCAAGAGAAGACAGGCAATCAAGGAAGCTTCACCACAGGAGGGACCTGCTTCTATCGCCATCATTGGTAAGAGGAACGTGGACTTTGATCAGCCGCGTACTTCTCCTTTTGAGGATAAGAAGCAAGATAGCCTCTTCCCGCAAAGACGCGCCCCTGCTCCCCCTGGTGTTGAGACTGCTACACTGATTAAAGCAAACTCTCTCAGCAAGAAGACAGGTCACAACATGAAACCATCCCAAGGAAGCCTTGACGGAACGCCCAGCCCCAGGAGACCAGCGACGTCGACGGGCCCAAGTGAAGCAGCGAATCAGGATACAGCGCAGAAGCGACCAGGTACTGCTTCCCCTCCAGCCGGATCTGCACTTGGTGCTTTAGTGAATATGGGAAGTGCATGGGGAAGACTTGGCCGGCCGTCACCTGCTGCTGCTGCCGCTGCTGCTTCTGCTGCATCTCAGCCACGCCCCGTATCACCTAATCGAGCTAATTCTGGACCTGCTGGCGGAGCGGAATACATGGAACAACGAGGTAAGGGAGCAATGGCAACCGTTGATTTTGGATACACTGCTTCGGGGCGTAGTAGTCCACGATCGACGTCTGGATCGCCCGGTTCCCTAACGTGGAGCCGTGGCGATATACCATTCATCGTGCCGGACTACTCACCCGGTGGCACCCCAATCCTTGGCAACCGGAATATACCCCAACTTGAGTCAAGTACTAAATTGCGTCAAATAGCACAACGAGCACCATCTCCTGGCGATCTGAGTCCAAGCAGTGCTCATCCACCAGGCGCCAACCCTGGATCTGAGCAAACCACGGCCAATAAGCGGAAGTCTTATGGTCCCGACGTAGATTTCACGGACACGGATGTCCAATTCTCAAGGCTTACAGAATCCGCGGATCGGGATAACGATGACTCTGATGATGACTCGGACGACGGCCTGTTTGCTATTCCTATGCGGGGTAGACAACCATCGAAGGCGATACGGAAGCAGAAGAGTGTCCAGGATACCGATTCGGAATCTGGTAGCAAGAAGTCAAGCTTGAAACATAAATCCTCGAAAGCGAAGAAGACCGTGTCTATCGCCCTCGGTTCCTCGAAGACGCCCGATCTTGAAGACGACGAAGAAAGTGTCAGAAGCGGTCGCCACCGGAGGACGCCGGTAACTCCCGGTTCTGAGCAGTGGCAATCAGACGACAGCAAGATCAACCGTCGAAAGTCATTTATCGAGAGAGATGTGTGGGCCAACCGTCCCCCTCCTGAGGCCCTGTTGAGCAACCTCGATGCCTTCTTCCCTGAGCTCGATCTAGATCAGCCAGTGCTAGACGAGAGCCAGTTGCAGGAGCCCACCTCACCCGTTTCTCCTATATCCGAGCAGGAAGAAGTTGCAGGAAATTCCGATGTTAAGGTAGAAATCCAAACCCCACCTGATAACAGCTCTGAAGGAAAAACCTTCTACAATGAAAGCGACACCCTGGGTTCAGACGAGTCAACACTTAAGGCCTTGGAGCGACCTATGTCTATTGTTTCCACTGCGCGACGTAGCGTACGAAAGTCTGGTGGACTGGGTCGCATGAAATCCATTCGAGAGGTAGCGCGCGGTGCCCATGAGGCGAACAAACGTTTTACTACCTCTTCAGCTGGCGGTGCCGGCGGCCGAGCGTCATCTCTAGTACAGCGCCGCAAGAGTACCAAAATGTTTGGCGCAAATGTAGTCCAGATTCGCCCTGAAAGAGGATCCATGATCATGCCCCAGATCCCACAAGATGTACTACCGAAGCGACAGACCACATTCCGATGGTTCAAGGGTGAACTGATCGGCAAGGGAACGTACGGCCGTGTGTACCTTGGTATGAATGCCACAACAGGTGAATTCTTGGCGGTAAAGGAAGTTGAAGTCAACCAAAAGGCAGCGAATGGTGACAAGAACAAGATGAAGGAACTCCTCGCCGCACTCGATCAGGAGATCGACACTATGCAAAACCTTGACCATGTCAACATTGTGCAGTATCTTGGCTGTGAACGAAAAGAGACAAGCATCAGCATCTTCCTAGAGTATATTTCTGGTGGTAGTATTGGGTCCTGCCTGCGTAAGCATGGCAAATTCGAAGAGCCTGTTGTCAGCTCCCTCACGAGACAAACACTTTCGGGTCTGGCGTATCTCCACCGAGAAGGCATCTTGCACCGTGACCTTAAGGCCGACAATATCCTCCTCGATCTCGATGGCACATGCAAGATTTCAGACTTTGGTATCTCTAAAAAGACAGATGATATCTACGGTAATGATAAGACAAACTCCATGCAAGGCTCGGTCTTCTGGATGGCGCCCGAAGTCATCCGCTCGCAGGGTGAGGGTTACAGCGCCAAAGTCGACATCTGGAGTTTGGGTTGCGTAGTGTTGGAGATGTTTGCCGGGCGCAGACCCTGGAGCAAGGAGGAAGCCGTCGGCGCTATCTACAAGATCGCAAACGGAGAGATACCGCCCATCGCCGACGACGTCGCTGACTCCATCAGCCCGTACGCGCTGGGCTTCATGCTGGATTGCTTCACTGTGTAAGTTTACAAAACCTCCTAAACCAAAATCTCCGTAGAGGGACAAGTGGGGAAAGAAGAAAAAGTAATACGGTGAATAAAGATGCTAATCGAGAAATCTATAGCGACCCGGCAGATCGGCCCACGGCCGAACGCTTACTCAGGCGACATGAATTCTGCGCGCTCGACGACGACTACAATTTCTTTGATACGAAACTTTATGCCAAGATTCGGGGCACATTCCGAGTAGAGGAATGAATCAACTATTAGACACACATATATTAAACTTTGCCAATTGGGCATGGGTGAGAGAAGGGGGTTACGTTATAGCTGTTTTGTCTATACCCCACATATAAATCTCAAAAAAGGATTGATTGGAATTTTCTTTCTCTCCTAACGTTGAAGGAAAGAAAAATCAAAGAGCGCCTTATTGTGTTAAAGGAAAGAGAGAGAGTGATTGGTAAATATCTTTTCCCCTTTTCAGCATGGAGTAGTAGGATCCCGGAATTCTTTTCTGATATTTGAATATTGTCTTGTTTGGTTTTATTGGACTACAGAAGATGGGGATGGGGGAATAGGGGGGGTGTAAAACCGAGACAAAGACGGGGGGTTTTTTTTTTTCAAATAAATTTTCGGAAAAGAAAAAGAGACAACCCGATAGCATTTTTTTATCATTCTTCATTACCATTACTACTATTTTTCGGTCACCGTCAAACTCTCCTTTAGCATGGCGTTTTCTAGCGGGAGTTTTGAAGATGAGGATTAGGAAATGGGGGAGAAGGGGAAAGGGGGAGAACTTAGCTTCTTAGATTAGCTACTTGCTTACTAACCTGGTTAGCTGGTTATGTATTCCATTCGAGTAACTTTACTTCGGTTTTTTTATCATTGTATTCTTCGTTTGATTCATCGATGGGTAGGAATGGGAAATTGGGGAGGGGCATGGGGAAATCTAGAAAATGTGAAGAGAAGGGAAAGATATAAATACATTAGGTAAATAGATCAAATCAAGTACAAAGCCCACGTCGAAAAAGTACCGAGGAAAGAAAGGAACTTGTGATTGCTATTATATTGTATCGCGGTACTAACAATCTTCTACCGGGTACGCGGCCAGCGGTCTCTTTTTCTCTCCCCTGCCTTCTTGCCTCCTTCTTTCACCTGCAAAAGCTCGCACATCTGCGGTCATACCCAGGAATAAGCGATATCGGCGCGCATCCTAGGACCGGGCGAGCATGCGTCGGCTCGCGGCCAGCAGCACCAGCGACGCTAGCGCTACGAGCCGGAAGGTCGCGCCGCTGACGCGTAGCACGCCGAGGACCACCAGCAGCGCGTACGGCCGCAGCCAGCCCTTGTCGCCGCGCCGCAGGAGAGTGGCTGCGTCGAGCACGGTGATCAGGATGCAGAGCGACCAGAAGACGAGCTCCATGATGGCGAGGGTGTCGCGGTCGGAGAGCATGGTGGGTGGTTGTTTTTCTTTGGTCTTTTGTTTTTTCTCTGCTGCTTTTATAAGAGGGGAGGGAGAGTGTTGGGGCAGAAGCTGGAAACAATAGGTATGTTGACGACTGCTAAGAAAACGATCGGATCTCGATGGGGTCTGCTATACGGGTATGGGTTGGGTAGCTTGGAGCGGTTATTGACGAGCTTGGAAAACCAGCTCGTGGGACCAACCTGGTGGCGAGAAAGGGGATGCTCTGTTAAGGGATGCACAGATAGACACCTCGGGTGAGAGGGGATGCTGGCATGGCGGTGAGCGTCGCCTGATATATTTGTATGCGTATGGAGATAGTATATATAGTCCAGGAATACTCGCTCGATGTTTCGTTGGGTAGTCTTTCAAGGTGTCTTAGGTGGTGTAGGTATTAAATGAAAAGGGGTACAGAGTCAAGGCTTCAGGGGGTTCCAAGACGGAACTGAATAGATGTTCATCTTATCGAGAACTGGAGATTACCCACGTATTTTGTAAGGAACCATATAACCTAGTTGTGACATACTTTTCGAAGACGCTGCTAGGAAGTGACGTGATAGGAAATGGAAATATAGAACCAGTATCGTTAGTGTAGCGGTTGCCCACTAAATAGTATGAATACTAAATTAGAAAGTAGATGGCTGATGTCAAGGTTATTAGAATGTCAGGCGCATTGTGTGTGTATTTTGGTTTAGGGGGCTTGACTTACATCTTTGCTTTGTTTCAAGGTTTCTATCCCTCACATATATTCTAGTGTATTCTGCCACTATCCCTCCCTCTACCACCATCTTCACCAAGTTCCATCATCGTATATGTTCAGATCAGCATTAGTCATTTCAAAAAGCCACAATATACGTCAAGCTACGTGCTGTTGCTTATTAGGTGAAAGCCCCGTATTTTTCTTGAGCTTTCTTTCAGCAAACCACGATGCGGATATACGATTCACCCTACATTCATCCAGATGTGTATCAGAAATTGACAACACTTCGGGGTATGTTCTACAGCACGCAGTTTCTGCGATACGATGTGCCAATAAGCGCCTGGAATGTCATTATCCTAAAGAGTCGCGCCAGCTCTATCATAGACTCGTGTACTCTAGAAATCCAAGCGGGTATCTGGGATCTTTTCAAGACATGCATGCGTATCTACTACCGACATGACCTAGGCTGTATTGAAACAGAAGCCTTCTAGAAAGAGGTACGTTTACTAGTACCTCCTAGGTTAGAAGATTCCGTTTGCTAACACGAGCTATATGGAATAGGTCTGGAGCAACTTGATCCCAGAGACTTTGGACGAGGTCAGCGCCCATAAATACCTTCCCGACGTGGTCCACTTCTACTCCAAATCGAGAGAGACGATGGTGATGTTGGATCGTGTGAAATCGAACAAAGCCGATCACCCGATACAAAACTTGATCGACTTTTGGAACAGAAAGACGTATGCACAAAACTATTGGGATCCGAGGAGGAAGTCCTTTCCCAAACGGCAACTTTTAAGCTCGAGCTCTGGGTCAGGAGACAGCCATGATAACTCGAGCATGACGGGGCTGCGCACTCTCAGTCCCAAAAAGAGACAGAAATCAAACATTTTGGACTTGGCCAAGTACGTGATGGATATGCCCCTTAGCGAGATCTTTGACGTAGCATATACGTCGCTGGATAAGGTAGTAGGGAATGATTCTTAGGCAAGTAGTGAACTAAGGGTCAAGAGCCCCGTCGAGACAGACCTGACAGACACAAGCTAGGGTATTCTAGTATATAGATATATAGGTAGTTTAAGTAGAAGTTTTATGGATAGGGGGGAGAATAAGAGGGGGGAAGGAGAGAAAGGGGATAAGGAGGATTCAAGGTTCAGGGGCAAGGGTTAGCGAGCAGGTAGAGGTACTACATATATAAAATTGGGATGAGTAAATCAAACTACCTACCTAGGTACCTAGGTACATGCACTGAATAGGTTACTGACCGACTTCCAATAGGCGACACTGTTAAGCTTAGGTAACTAAAGTTAATAGAGAGAGGTCCTTCCAGTAAATTAGGTCTACACGGCTATTCGCGGATCTTCTATTGGACCTTGACCGGAAAGGGACGGGACCTGCCTCTTCAAACGCCTAATAATGTAGAGTGACGTTGATTGGAGGAAGACGTGCCTTCATCCTGAGAAGGTACGGTTCGATAACCTGTGTCTGTGTGTACCTACATAGAGGGAGATATTAGCAACCTCATGTGGGGATATACAGAAATAGAAGTATTAGGCGTGCCTTCTCTTGAATGTAAATAACTAAGGTTATCTTAGACCAGGTACGTACCTCTTTCTCTACCTACTATGTAGGTAGGTATATTTCATTCACCCAGATCATTTTCCCCCTTCACTGCTACTACTACCACTTACACTACTACTTAAATAACTATCATCATCACCACCACCATCTCTACCACTACCATCAAGGAAAAAGTGCATATCCACAGTCCTCCATCCTTCTTTCTTTCCTCTCATTCATCTAAGGTTACTTATCAGGATATACCTAGCCTAAAAGGCTTCACCTACATTGGAACTTTAGTGCACATACTCTCTCTTTGTATGTCTCTCCCTCTCTTTTCCCATCCTTCTAGATAACTCGATTTTCTGCGTTATCTCATCCACCTTCATCCTGTTGGTTTCAGCAACACCCAACAACCAAACGACCTCATCAATCTCTAGACTAGATCTAGTACCTACTATTTGATTGACCTTTTAGTTGGTTTGACCACAGTATGTCCTCTTCACTTAGAAAAGCCTACGCATAATGATTCTTTATTAATGCTAGGTAGGAAATCACCAATAAATACCTAGCCCATCCAGGTCGCCATCATCATGGGTTCCCTAGCCCCCAGAACCCCTCCCACTGAAAGCTTCGCTGTCAGAAGGGGCCGAGCTCAGGATGCAATATCCAGCGCTATCGCCCAAGAGAAAATCAACCGTGGTGTCCTCACCGGGATCAGAGTGTGTGATTTGACTGACATGGAGCATCTCACTAAGGATGACATCAAATCCTTTGGTGAAATAATTTCCCATTACAGCAAGAATGACAATCTGACTCCCGATGGTGTTCTCGTATCTCTCCGTGCCATCCTTAGCAAGGCAAACAAGAGTTGGGGAGAATACACACGCGAGAATGGCCAAGCAAACTACGACGAGAACAAGGCTGTGTTCTGGTACATGTACTGGGAGAAACACTGCTCTAAGAAGAACTTTACCTTTGCAGATCACAGTTCTCTGATGAAACTAGTTGAGTACTACCTCACGGGATTTCATAATCTCTTGAAAAAGGGAAAGATACGCTGGAACCCGAACTCCAAGGAATGCGCTTGCGTTTGTCGTATGACCCAATGGCTCCAAGCCACCCAAGGCATACATGTCATTTTATCAGCCAGCATAAATTGCGTAGATTATCCTAGAAAGCGCCAGAGGACCAATAGTGAAGGTGAACAAGTCCCCCAGCACGACACAGTCCGCCCCCAGACCCAAGGCCTGGAGCATGAACTGGAAAAGATGACCGCAGCGCGCGACGAAGCCATCGAGAAGTATGGCGACATTTCTCACGAGTTAGATCATGTCAAATCTGAACTGCAGCTTGAGAAGGAGAAATACCAAAAGTCGGAACTGAGATGCTCGATACTTTGTGATCAACTGAGCGAGTTGAGAAACGAGAAAGAGCCCATCGAGCTGGACATGGACGAGATACTGCAGGATGATCTATCGGATAGTTCAGGCTCAGAGGATGAATCGGAACTCACAAAAGCAGCCCTAAAAGTCGTCCTTCACTCAACCACAGGGGAAAACCAGACAGCCTATCTCGCCCAGATTAAGCGTTTCAAAGACGTAGGCAGCCTTGACGCCAGCATGATGGACCACTACAAGCATTGTCTTGAAGAGATGGTCGCTTGTGACACTCTTTCCGACGATGCGAAAGCCCGCTGTGCTGCATTACTGGAAGATTGGAACTAGACTTGTATGATGATATAGCCGCTGAGCTGGTTCTGGAGGTCAAGGTCATCCGCAGAAGAATTTTCGAGGCGTTTCTAGTAGAGGATGTCGCAGCATGTGGGCAGGGATCAACCATTTTGCTTGATTATTTCGCTATAATACTGACGATCTGCGGAGAGAGCTGACGCCGAAAAGCTTTTATTTGATGTGGTATTCGGGGAGGGTTTCGTACTAGGTACCTAGTTATATACACTCCCGGATTAGTGAGGAACAAAAATGGTGAGAGGAATAGCAGAAACAAGAATGCAAACGATGATACACTACCGCTGTGCTTCTTCTCGTATATTCGTAGATCTCATACCATTCAAAGTGACCCCCCACCCCCACAGGACTATGCCTGTCCCCCCAGAGTGTAAAAGTTAAGAACGTTTACCAAGAGGACATAGCAAAAGAATCGCCGAGCTCAGAATCCAAGTAATAGGGACGTCCGGCCGCGAACCAGCTTGGGAGAGGGCTGGACAGGATATTTATGTATTCGCAATTGTCTTTCATCAAGGGACGCTCGTCAACACAGCTGGTCTTATTATCTTTTCGTATTCGGCAAGTGATTCGCGGTGACTATTAACTATTAAACAATTACAGGACGGGGTATGCAACTTGTGTTGCGATTTTCTTTTTTTTTTTTCCTTTTTCTTTTCCCTTTTCCTTTTCCCTTTCCCTCTCTTTTCCCTCTTTCTTTCTATTTGGTGGGGGGACTAGAGGGAGAGAAAACCGTGAAGCAAATCGAATAGAACGGAACTCCTCGTGTACGAACAATACAAATATATAAACACAACCCCATCATGTCCCCCCTCTAGGTCTTATTCCTCCTTTCGTTCGTTGTGGTTCCTTGGTATTTCGGCGAGGATGGAGTTGGGGTTGGGGTTGGATATTTACCAGGCGGTATTACGAGGACGGAGACGGAACGCGCCAGGGCCCGGGTAGTCGAATTGGTCTATACTCGATGTTTGTTAGCGGCAGTGGTTTATGGGGCGGAGGGAGGAGGATTGGGTAAAGGGAAGGCTTCCTCCCTCCACGGGAGTTGCTGTTCACTTACCTACTCATTACTGCCAGTCCGGGAATCCTGCGTCTGGTGATTGGAGTTGGTTCTGGGCCAGGAACTGGTCTCCTGGTTGGGGTTGAGGTTGAGGCTGAACTTGGCCTTGGCCTAAACCTTGAGGCTGGGATGTGGTTTGGGCTTGGTTATTCTGGGCGACGACCTGAAGAGCATCGGCTTGTGGCATGGAGAATGTAGTCCGAGCTCCAGAGGCAGTGAGAGTGATGTTGAGAGATATTTGTGTGCTAGGCTCGTCCTCCTCGCCGTTATCTACCCGAGCTCTCTTGCGGCTGTTCCTGTTTCCCTGGTCAGAGGCGGCATTGCGGCGGCGAGCTTCATTTAGCTGATAGATCATTGTCGCGGTCGGAAGTTGAGCTATGAGTGGCTGTCTGTTGCCGACCGCAGGGGCATCATTGTTTTGTTCATGGACAACCGGTGCTCCTTGGATACAAATAACATGGTTCTCCCCGTCTAACCACCAGATCCACCGACTGATGGCTCGAAGCAAGTTCAGTTCCGGTTCCTCAAGGGCGGTAAGTCCATATTGCCCACTAGCCATTCCCTGCTTGAAAGCTTTCACCATAAAGTCCGCAACTTCCTGCATAGTATGAAAGTTTGCACCTGAGTGGATTGGTTTCCTTGACGCCAGTCTGTCGTACACGATAGACCAGAGATTGCTCATAGATTGGCGCACGTCTGGTCTTGTGGTATAGACAGTAACTGCATCTCGGAAGATCACAGTTAGGCTATGGGTTATATAATCATGTCGAGGATTGTCAATCCACGATGGTGGAGCTAGCAGTCCAATCCAACGCTTGACGACCAACCCGTGAGGCATCTGCAACTGTGGATAGACAAGAATTGGTACGGAGTAGAGGTATCCCGTCAGAGAAGTTTCATGCTTTGCAAGATCTTCATCCACGTGTTGTTGCTGTGCAGTAGGTTGCAATCCCACACCAAGGTCAGGTGAATCAGGTAGATCCATTTTCAGCGGTGAGTTGAAGAGCTGGCACGATGGTAGGTGTTGTCAATATTGTTCGTTGTCAGATAGGGACTCTCGTTCTATAGAGCAAACTCAGGAATGCGTAGGAATCGGATACTACAAGGGATCGAAGGGGTGGCGTTAGTATCGAGAATATTTTCAAGAATTTGAGTGTGTAGGAAAAGAAGGCAAAAATGAGTAGCCTAGCACCTGTGCTTGATGAAAATACTCAACGGCTGCGGTGCTAAGGATTAAAGAAGTACCATAGAAGCAAAGTACAGAAAAGTGAGATCATACATACCTCTAGAGTGAAATCACTACTGAAGAATTGCAATGCTCCAAGCACAAGGTTGTAGTTGGTAATGGTTGTGGGAAAGGGACTTGGAGATGGATGCAAAGTGCGCATGTATTTGTAGGGGAAAATAATGTCAGTGTGGGGAATTTTATTTTGTTTTCTCCCTCATTTCTCGGCAGGGCTCGACAGGATGCTATTGTTCTATTGTCTATTTGTTTTGCGTTTGGGTTCACCGTGGGCAACAGGGCATTCAGATTTCGTCTCATGCCTCGGCGTCTTTTCACGTATATTCAACTCGAAATGTGCAGGGTGTCGAGAAATATCAAGAAACCACAAGACAGATTGCTACCTTTGTGTAAGATTTTGTTAGGATATGTTATTGTTGTAATATACACACGTATTTCAGTAATTGATAGCCACTTATGTTCTAAATCTTCACCTTTTCACCTCCCAGTATAATATAAGCTAGAATATAAAGACTGTATATGAAACCCTGAAGATTACCAATAGCAAAAGGTTTTGTTTTGCTACGGTTTGGTCGATACGCTATCTAATAAATTTGTTATAATGTGATAAGACCTAGTATAGAAAAGCATCAATATCCTGTTTTGTAATAATGTCACAAAAGATAGGTGATTGATATAAATCAGAGTTATATATGTGCTTTGGATAACCTGGACTTTGAGCCCCTATTATACGAGTATGCAGCTAAAAGGGGGTGTGATAAGGGTCTGATCTATCAACCCTGTTGCTGATATTTCAGATATTACCAAATTTATATCATGATAAATACTCTCTCGTATATATGGGTGTGTATACTGAAACAGAAAAACTTGTGAAGCCAGGAAGCATAATTCAGCTACATGCCGCAACGTAGCTGGATGTACATCCGATGTTTTTTCGTGGTACAAGAAATCTTCTTACAACCATTCTCTCAACACGATTTTATGCGTACGTCCTAATAAGAAAGTCTTTAAGGGACTCAAAGAATAAAGGTAATTTATGTACGTCTAAGATAAGCGCCAGAAGTCTCCAGTTCTAAGGGCAGCCATTACACGACGATTGCCCCCGAGATCACATCACATAGTGAAGCGAAACCCTTCAATTACGCGAACCACGACATCCCACCGCAGAGTTTTTCAAGCTCAGTGTGAGCGCTCCTCAGCTCTGTCTAAGCACTTGTACGGTGTAGCTTATATTCGTTGAGAAGGATAGTCATCTGCTCACTAGTCTGGTCTCGCTAATAGATAAAATGTTGTTCCAGCTTTTCTATCTTTCCAGCAGTTTCGAGCTTGACATTGGCTTTGTCCTTGGCATAAGATTCCTTGACGAACTGCTTTCTCTCGCTCCCCGGGGGACTGATGGGTATCCGGCCGCTGGTGCCGG
Organism: Camillea tinctor; assembly: GCA_022578605.1. Lineage (NCBI taxonomy): Eukaryota > Fungi > Ascomycota > Sordariomycetes > Xylariales > Graphostromataceae > Camillea > Camillea tinctor. The sequence goes on from MU394145.1 coordinate 24,862, forward strand.
CCCGGAAGACGAGTGTGTATGACGGGCCCCCTATCTTCCGGATCCATTCGGCAAGGAGGACCATGTTGACAAAATAATTAGCACATCAGAGAATTGAAAGGTTCGGGACAAAACAAACCAACACAAATTACATTTAAAGTGGGAATATATAAAGCATCACAGAGAAAAAAGGCTCCTAGACACTGGTCACATATGCGGACCCCTAAACCCACTATTCACTCACCATAAATTTTGCGCCCTCAGCAGAAATCCCTCCCTCCCTCTCAATCCCCTTCCTAAACGCCGCGGTATAGCACCCCACCGCACATAATATAACCCTAACATCGATTCCACTCACAGCGGGCGGAATAACCACCCATAATCTCCTCCTTAACGCGGCTCCAAAACCGGAGGTTCTTGAGCTCGGTATGTGTATCCCGGACGCCAGCTTGCTTACCACTCCTCCTCCTCCTCCTTCTCCGGACCCCCGTCCAGGAGAACGCGGCGAAAGCCGTGTCCTGGTAGGCCGGTGTAGGACGAGGGGTCCGAGGAAGGCCATCCATGCGACATCAGTGTTGGTCCGTCGCTTTGGTTGTTCGGGGTGATGGTGGAGGGGGGGTTGTTCGCGGATTGACTGGGCTGGGCTAGAAGTCGAGGACTTCCTTCGCATTAGAATGCTAGGCGACCTAGGCGTGTCCAAGGCAAGTAAAAAACATTCCCCGCCGAAATCTGAGGTAAATCGGTTTCTCCAGAACTTCTACGCTTGGGCGCGTTGGCTTTACGATCAAGGTGGCAGCAGGCCCCCCCTTTTTCTGTTTCGCAGCAATTCGCCCACCGTCACCTAAGGAAACATTTGAAGGCGAACCAAGAGGTCATGGTATAAGAGCTGTTTTAGGTTGATATGCTAAATATACGTCCAGGATGCTAGGAATGATTTCTTGAGCAGGAAACTAGAAGTTGCGGTGGATGACAGCGAGGCCAACCTCAAAAGCTAACTGAGAAGTAATATGTACCTACGCCTTATATCTTATGGAAGGGACAAAGATAAAGTATATGAATGACTATACCTATAATAACCAAAAAAAACCACCCAGGTTGACCAAAGGGGATATTTTCTTGTGCATGTAGAATCATCTGTCCTGCCCGCACGCAACTGACTACCTCAGCTGAGTGTTCCCCCTTTTCGTATCTTAGACCTCCTACCCCACCAAAACAGTGTCTCCAAAGTGTACACACAAATCAGAAAAGACAATTAATATATTCTTGTTTATTTTATTTTTATTTTATTTATTTATATATGTATTTATATGGTATGTGTGTATGTATGTATGTGAATAATTTCCTATCATCAAATTCATGCAAATGGTTATGCAACAACTAGTTAGTAAAAAGAGGAAAAAAATATCGAGAAAGAGGCGACAGCAAGGTGATGGTATCATGTTTCCCCCCTTTTCCCCCCTACTGTTCCTTTTCCGTAAAGCAAACAGAAAACGGAAAGGGGAAAAGAGGAATTTTCGAGATAGGCAGTAATAATGACGACGATAGAAAAAAAAAAGACAAACAAGACAAACAGGAAAAATGAAGAAGGCCACCCAACAGGCCAAACCCTACCATCCATCCCATCCAACCGACAAAAAATAAAAAGGCAGTCAAGTCAAGAAGTAGCTAACAGCGAAAGACAACAACATTGACATAGGAGAGAACGAAACCCCGAAAAAAAATAGTATGGAGCGTTGAGCAGAGGTTATGTAATGGTATGGCAGTAAGTAGAGGACAGACAAGGGAGAGGAGAAGGAAAGGGGGAAGAATATTACGCTCTTCCCCTTTCATGCTTTTTTTAACACCGTCAAGAAATAGAATGGATGCGAACGAGTTGAAGATAAGAGGTAGGAAATCTTAATAACTTCCTTTACCCTCTATCCCTCTTGACTCCCCTCCTCCTTCTCCTTTAATCCATTCACCCAACTCAGCCACAAAAGGACCATCTTCCCTCTTGCTTCCCCATTTCTTATCCTTTCCCTCCTTCTCTTCCAATCCCCACTATAAACAAACAAAAAAATTGGCCACTTCTTGGTAAGTTTTTTTTTATAAGAAAAGAGAAAAGAGAACCATGAGGTATATATAAAAAACCCTCCTTCCCCCTTTTGCTCCTCTTCGCTGTAGTGTATACATGCAACTGTGTCCCTCTCGAGGGGCATTTTCTATAATCTCTGCGCCTCGGTATATCGGTTTATTGTCCAAATGATTTTTTTCCGTGTTTCTGGTTTTGGAGACTCGATGTTGCTTGGTAGTGGCCCCATTCTATGATTCATTAGGTATTCTACCCTTAAAAAAGTTCGACTCCCTTCCCCTCTCCAAAATATTATATCAGTGCTAGTCTCTTTGCTGAACTGAGACTATTTTCTCTTCGAAAAAAAAAAAAGGAAACAAGAAGTAGAAAAAGCAGTCGCCCTTGATGCCCTAGCGCCTAACTTTGAAATATCAAGAAAAAGGACTATAGTATTTATCGAGGAACTGGCGGTAATGACTTGTCTAGGCTTTCACGACTGGGATTATCACGGTTGAGGCTTTCACGGCTGAGTCTGTGCCGCAACATCCTACCAAAATTTGCGAGGCTTCCACCTTTCTTCTGATCAGGGTAGCTGTTGACCGGCTCCAGATAACTAGATTTGGGCGGCGTCGGTGGCCCCCTACCTCCAATTCCGTGAGGTCCCAGCTCAGTGAACCCATCTTGCCGATCGTGAAGTGATGGGGTGTAAGGGCGTGTCTCGCTTGCGTTGTCGTCACGACCTCGTCCTTCAACGGATGACCCTTCCGCCGCTGTCTCCTCAACTACTGGTAGAACGGCATGCGAGTTATTTCTTCCGCCAGGGGGGGATATAGTCGTGATAATGCGGCCAGGTACCTGGTCCTCAGTAGCAGCTTTCTTGTCTTTCTTAGCCTTTTTAGAGGCCTTCTCTACCGTTGAGTTGGATTCCGGAGTTGTCGGCGGAAGAAAGGTCGATCCATCTTCGGGCTGCAACATTCCCTGCGATTCTGTTGCCGCAGCAGCTGCAGCAGCTTCTCGATCACGTGCGTCTCTTTCGGCCTCATCCGCAGACATAGTTATCCCTGACATAAATTTGATGAATCGCTCCCCATACTCATCCGGCGGGAGGGCAGAGATCTGGGAGCGGTCATTGGAAAGGCCTTTCCAGAAGTGCTCTATCTTCTTGATCATGCCGTACTATAAATTCATTAGCATACGATACAGGGCTCAATACATCTTCCATGAGCAAAATGGAAATTAAACTCACGTGTGTCAGACAGTCGATAACGCCCAGATAGTAGACTTCTTCGCCGGGCTCATCATCATCGTGAGTTGCACGGAGACCACCATCGTCATTGTAAAATACGCCACCCCGGCCTTGACCCTCGGCCAATTCGTCCGGCATCCTGTCACTAGTTTGTTCCATCGGTATTGGCCGCTCGGCCTTGATCATTTGTCTCAGCTCCCTTGCCTTGCGTGCGCTTTCCAGTTTAGACGGTGTCCTCATGAGGACGGAGCTGGGATCAAAACCTTCTTCCGACGGCCCAGCACCGCCAGGGTTAAATACCTGGAGTGTCTTGTCCCTCAAGTTTTCCTCGTTCCCTTTGCGTAGATCGTGGATGCCAATCAGAAGGGAGTAATCCATAATCTTCAACTTCTGCAACAGCCGAACATCACGCTGAAGCTGCTGAAGGAATAGTTGCTTCTTCTGGAGCCCTAGCTCAAGATGCCTCTGCCGGCGCAGCCAATTCAGGTCCTTCAAGGTAGCTCGTGGATTCTTCTCGAGGTTCTCCTCTTGGTAGTTCCGGCCGACGGTAGAGCCCTTCAGGTCGAAAGTAGTGTGAATATCACGGTGGGGCGGGAAGAGGTTGTTCATGACAACGAAGTGAATCTTCTTTCCGTACGGCATCTTCACACGATGGAGACCATAGAATTGGGAGAGGAGGGTGTTCGGGTTATCGGTAACGTGGTTATAGTAATCTTTCAAGATCTTCCGGAGAAACTTATGCTCGGCGTGATGGATCGTCTTAATGATGTACTTGTAGTCTCGGGAGAAGTAGAAGAAGCTACCACTCTTCCCCGGAGATCCAAGCTCAGATAGAATATACTTCCCGGTGAGCGACATCAGGTAGTCGGCCGGATCCAACCTAAAGAGAGCGCGAAGATGCCGGAAAACCCAGGGCGCATAATCCTTGAACTTGAAATCATACTTGGCCGAAGGCACCAGCTCGTTTCCAGCGCTACATCATGTTAGTAGAAAACCGATGATAGGGGAGAGGGGGGAGGAAACGTACATGTCAAACGTCGATTTCTGCTTAGCGTCGAAGTCTGCATCGGTCAAGGGACGATCGAGTTTGGCATTGGTACGAGAAACGGATACGCGAATACCCGTCAACATATTGTACGCGGTGGTCCAGTTGGCATGGTTCTCGTCGACCTTGGTTCCGACCAGGACCCGATCATCATCCTCCTCTTCCCGCTTCTTCTTCTTAGCCCGCTTTTGCCGGTATGCCTCAGCCCACCTAAGCGCATCGTCATCGGGGAGAACCTCATCGCGAGGCATGTCGGCGTTCTGCGGTCGCGTGTTTCTCCGACCAAGGCTCAGAGACCCTCGGCGCCCGGTCGGTCCAGCTGCAGTGGGGGAAAAGCGGCCGCTGGCATATGCTGTGTCATTACTATCCTTGGAACCACGGCCAGCCTGTGCCCTCGGAACCTCCAAGGTATGGCGGTGCTTCAATCCGGTCGCCGGCGGTTGGGCAGCGGGGTTCGATGTCGAGGCGGCGGCGTTGGCGTTGGCGTTGGCGGAGGAAGTACTGGGCAGATTCGCGGGAGAAGAAAACCTTTGGGGTTGTGTCGAGTCACCTTGGACGATATCAGGCACAGGAGGCATGGGCTTGGACGAATGGTTGGGCGGTTGACCGTCTGCAGGCGTGGCGTCAGAAGATGTGTCGCCATTAGGTAGTTTGTAGTTAGATGCGCTGTGATAGGACTGCTGTGCAGGCCAGCGGTAGGTCGAATCCATCTCAGACATCACACCATTCGGAGCTCTGCTCAACCTGCCATTTGCCAGGGGGGTCATACTCGAAGGATGTGGCCCGTCCCCATTCATACGCAATCTTGGGTCCGAACTATTGGAGGAATGCGAGGACGAGTTGTCGTCGAAGGTCTCATTCGTGGGAGTGATGGCGGCGTGCAGACGGTCCTTACCCTTGGAGAGCTTGTCAAATGCAAGATCGTGGTGACTATCGTCGAGGTGGACTATGCCAGCGTTCGAGGAATAGATGGGAGAGTTCTCGTTGTTTACGAAGGAGGGCATTATTTCGCTATTCGGAGTTCATTCGTGGCCAATTCCCGACACTTTGGCACTTTGGTTCTGGTTGATATTTTTCTTGGGTTTCTCTTTTTTTGGCTGACTCTGGGTTCTGGGCTCAGACTCAGATTCAGCTTCCTCCGCCTCTCCTGTTGCTGACTCCTGAATTAGAGAAGAAGAAAAATACGTTATGTTCTTTTTTTTCTTTTCTTTTTCTCTCTCTCCCTCTGTTATTCACTTGGGTCGGAAACAGATACAAGATTGTCGAGGGGAAACAATAATCGTGTTTGCTGCAATCGACCCGAAGAGAAGGGGAGGCAGGGAGGAAATGAAAATACGAAAATAGGAGATTGAGATTTGTAGAAGAGAAAGTTGGTAACGGGGGGAATGAAATGCGTGGATACGCTAAAAAAAATAAAAGATACCAGTAAACTCTCGAACCAATAACGTATTGTTATTTGCATAAAACAGGTACAAGGATTTTTTTTGTACAACAAATACGGAGTTGGTAGAACGGGTATAGCTTTAGAACGGATAGAACGGGGAAAGCAAACGAAGGGGGGAAAAGAACATGTAAAGTAACTAAGTACCTACCTTAACACTAGCGTAGGTTAGCAATAAGTAGCTCTCTAAACAAGTACCTATCTAACCCTCTATTCCCCTTTCTTCTTTTTTATTTCATTTCTCTCCCTTTTTTTTTTCTTGGCGACAACGACTAGTCAGTTGGTATTGTAAAATATCGAATGAATGTAATTGAATTAGAAGAAGAAGAAAAAAAAAGAAGGAAACACGGAATTATCTGGATAAGGAAAAGAGAGAGAGGGAGAGAAAATAACCCAAAACCCAAAAACAAAAGGGATGGAAAAGAATAGAATGGAAATTTGTTTTTAATGGTGTTGAAGAGTTGGGCATGCACCTAGGTTAGGTGGGTTGAAGAGGACAATTATTGTTATTATTGTTTTATTTATCGGGGTTGCTTTAAGATTTCAAATTACTACGATTTCAAAACTTGAATAAGCAAAAACGAGTTGAAAGGTTCAGTTCCATTTTAGCTACTCTCACTAATTAGTGGATCAAATACGCTGCACTGCATACTGCATAGAGAAGGACTGCGAGGCCTACTTATCTCAGCTATCTGATGTACGACCAATAAATAACGACCCGTCCTGCAAAAAGATCACACGCGTACCAGAGACAACAGAGAACTGTTATTTTTCAACTTTTTTCAAGATACTATAATACTCCGTAACCACTCCGATAACTACCTGCCCATTTGTCGCTAGCTATCTCTTGGGGTTGTTTCGTCCCCAGTATGCGACCTGGTCTACCTTACGTAATTTACGGAATTACTTTGCTAGCATAGCGTGCATCGGTATATCGGAGACAATACATCAGCGTGGCGCAGTCTTAAAAAAATAAAGGAGAAAGGACAAGAGAAAATTGAATGTCCACTGCATTAGCGATTGGTGAGCTGCAACAAGAAAAATATAAAAATAGATGGTTGTCCTGGGTGAGGCTGATTATTTGTTAGTTTTAGGTATATATTCCAGAGTAGGTATGTGTTGAACGCCTATGGCTACTTACCTCGAACTCACGACCTTTGGATAGCCCAATCTGAGAATTGAGTCATTTTCATATGAGACCAACGCTCTAGCCAACTGAGCCACCAAGACAATCTGTGATGGAGGAACGAGGGTTGTTTTTGCTTGTCATAAAGGAATTTGCCGTGTTCACGATAGTTCCCTGCTTGCTTGCATTGGCGTAAGTAAGGTATATGCTACTAGAATATTCCTAAAAGGTAACTAACCTAGCATCGATCTCTCTGTAAGTAGAATGCGTGCCGTTTCGCCGACACCACTTACATGGAAATATAAACTAGCGACCACACTAGTAGCTAATTAAGTTAGTCCCCTGAATTCATCGGTTCAATGTTCACTCAGACCGTAATGTAACTGTATATCATGTCAGTCCGTTTTTATGCTCCGTCTGTCGTGCATAAAATTGTTAACTCAAAGTCCGACAGGCCGTGCTCCAGGTACATCCGCTTACAAAAAAAGCTCCCAAAAAGCTTGGCTACATCTCCAAATAGATGGTACCGCAACTCCATGCTTTTAGCGACTTTATGATTGCTTACCACTTTTCATCACCTTATAACCAAGCCACAATCTGATATTTGATTCATCACCTTTCCCATTATCTCTTTATATGAATTCCAGGTTCATGACTTAAGGTATTAATTTATACTCACACTTACACTACGGGCTGAAGGGATGTTCAAGTCCACGTCAACAGTGTAAGAGAAGAATTACAAGAGACGAGTTGTAAAACCTACCTGAACTTACCTGTGTAATGCTAATGCTAATTTCGGGGATGTTCGTACTTCTTCATGCACGCTGTCATACACAGTTTACCTAACTGTCCGTCCTTGGCTCCGTTACAGGTCGTAAAACATGCCATGCCGTCTTTGCCGTCACCAGCCACAGATTCCCCCCCAAAACCATCCATTAACAACGATCCCTTGGCAAACGCAGGTAAATCTTGGTCCCCTAATCTTTTTCACTTGTTGTTTTTCAGCTTGTCAAGGGGTTGCCGAAGGACTCCACGAGTACATACATACACTAGATGCGACCCAAAACCATCGTCTAGATGGCCCGGCCTAGCCCCTCTCGTTTTCTCCCTCTATGTATGTACCGTCATCCCTTTTATGTATTATGAGGTCACAGCAACCAACTATCTGTAGTGCAGTATTACCTGTCTCCTCTCAAGATTGACGACATAACCATATTAGCCATTACACTATGTGGTTGTGATCGTCTACTACTCTAACAACAATGCAAAGTTACTTCGTCCACCTGCCCTACATATGCTGTGTTGGCCGGAAATCTCAATGAATGAACAGCCCACCGTTCCTCGCCCCCCTCCTTCTCCTCTCCCCATTATTAGGAGCACTGACGTGTCGCGTTTAGTCTCCTCTTTTCGTCAGAATAAAGGGTATAACGCCATCATAGAGCGAGACACACATAAAGTGAGAATGAGAAGGGAAAACTCAAAATTGAACGCGAACGTAACTATGAAGATCTAATGTAGCGTTGGTAGCTACTAATGAGTAAAGTAATGTTAAGTACAGGTTAACCGGAGTGGCTGTGCCGACTCACTAGAAAACTCGCGAGATTGCTATGGATCCCAACTGCATCACTATGTTAATGCAGGCGGGAAAGACGGCGTGCTCGGGGGTAAATTGGAATACATATTCTTTATCACAACGACATCCATCGTTTCTTAAAGTCCTAGCTACTGCTATTTATTTATACGTATTGTGATCGTGATTAGCTTCAACTACATGGGATGAAAGAAGGATCGGATCTATCCGCTCTGTCTTCTCGAACACTAGTGTAAAGGGGGTGGAATAGAATGAATACTACGGAGGTCCCTACCAAAAAACGTTGCCACCCCCCCTTGTCCACCTGAAGTCTTGCCGTTTTTGCAACAGGTGTCGCACAGCTGTTCGACAGGTGTAAGATATAGCCAAACTAAAGCCGCTGTATATGGTGCTGTCTCCATAATAATAACGCGCTAAAAAACTTTATCGATAATAGCTGTTACTAGCTATAAGCACTAAAAATTATAGTGAGCTGCTGTTGGCAGCCGTATACAGCTGTGTGGCACCTGTCGCAAAAACGCCAAGACTTCAGGTGGACAAGGGGGGGTGGCAACGTTTTTTGGTAGGGACCTCCGTACAATATACTTTCCAGGCGCTCATCTAAAAAATAAAAATAAAAACCGCATATACAGTCCCCCCTAGGGCTACCTAGTGGTAGCTTTGCCGCTCAGCCCACCCGCCCTGTAGATCTGTTTAACCTTAGTGAATTTACCTCATATCAATTCCCCCCCAGGTAACCGTTCGGGAAGCGGAGGGTAAAGCATGCGGCCCCGAGTTCCCACGGAGCTGGTCCCCGGTAGCCCAGCACGGGTGGGAGAGCAAATAGCGCCCGTACATACAAGCCATACATGAGCTCTCTATGGTCTCGACTTAGATTGCCCCCTAGCCACGAGGGCATGCTACAGCTCATTCGCAATACCACCCTTTATGGCTCACACAAGGGAAGAAAATAAAAGTTTAAAAAAAAATTTACTACTCTCCCAAAAATCAGATTCGGTATCCACTGGCCACGCGAGAAACCCTGATCTCCACGCCCGATGAAAGGAAGCGTGGAAGCCTTCCATGGGGCTTCTTTCATGACTCTCTAGCGCGACGAGCAATGATGCGGGAATCGCAGATCGAGATAGAAACGCAATAAGCAGAAGTGGCCCACGAAGCTCCTTGGTTATTTCGTTTCAGCGCCGTTGTGATAAACGGCTATTCTCGCGCCTCCACAACCATATAGGTTTACCTACCTTCATAGTATCCGGGCGGCGTGAAGCAATTAGGATGGCATTAGGCGTTATCACACCTGCAGGCTATGTTCGCAAGGCCGAATTCTATTGCGTCTGGAAGCTGGTGTCGCTCGGGGCGTTCTACTACTCGGCGTGGCTTGGACTAATGTAAGTATGTAAGTGCCTAATCTTGGGTACACAGCAGCAGTCCAGCCCGCTACAGGGTGACATTCTCTTAGCCGTGAGGCCTCCCCGTAGGCCATCCTGTGGTAGAATAAAGTGGCTCATGTCACTCACTATACCTTTGCTTCTTTTTCAGATAGCCTTTCCCCAAGCCAATAGCCCTCGCGTATAATACAATACTTAACTAATAGTCAGGACATCAGTTCTTTTTATGAGACGGATATTAGAGTGGCAGTGCCGCCGGCATCAGGACAAACTAGATTTCATAAGTGCATTTTTTGTCTCTTCCCTATAATATCTGTAAATGAGGCTGAATACATTTCTATTCATCCTACATGGATGTATCGGGTGAATAGCGCAACCAAGGAGAGTTGCACGTATCTAAACCGTTTTTTCTTAGTAGAACTATGATACTGGTCAAACGTAGTAAAAATAAGCATTTCCTACTTAGAACAATGAGCGTTATAGAAGAAGGAAAAACCACATGGCTATGTTAATAAAATTTCATGTATCTAGGAGAGAAAGTGACGTGTTCAGATAAAGTTGATTATTTTTTCTTCTTCTCTTTCTAACTAGATCACCAATACCAAGTCGATAACCAAACTCCCTAAAAACTAGTATGTATATCGAATCTCCTAGATATAATTGTAGAAACGACTCGCCCTCGTGTTAAATGTAAGATATTCTATTTACTAGCCATGTTGTCATTTCAATTTGTATATATAGCAATCAGTTTTAGGAAGTGTAATAAAATATACAATTAAGTCGGAAGGACGAGTAGTAAAAGAAAGAGAAGGATGAGCTAGATATCAAATTATTTACTTTAACATGTAAATGCCAATTTAATATTGATATGAAAACGGAATAATATCCTAGTATCTCTAAGACCAACGAATTGCTAGTATGCTTCGAGGACAAGTTAACAACACTAGAAGGCATATAGGACTTACCATGTATTCTATATTGACAAAGGTAAATCAACTACACCTAGAAAAGATTATACAAAAGCGTATTGCCGACACAAGGACTGACACATGATATTTGAGAATAGGGGAGGGGATAGGAATATACAAATTTGCAGACAGCAAAATGGACACTATACATAAGTTAGGACCTTCAACTGGTCACGGATTCTTACACAGCTCTATCGAAAATCACTACCAACGTCCTATTGAAGGACATTCAAAATGCCAAGTGCATACTAAGTAGTTCTAAGTTACCCCGTCAACCCGCGTATATCGGCAACCTCGTTCTCGTTTTCGGGCTCGGGATTTGCTATTCCCGTCTCGCTCCCGGCTCAATAAAATACTACTTAGCGAGGAGTAGCCTACACCAATAAGCTATTTGGTGTGCATAACTAGCTTTCCAGTAGAATACGAGATATACGAGATCAAGACCGTGGTGTCTAGACAGACACATTGCATCTCCACTTGTGAGTCTTAGGAGAGGGGGGTTTTCCCTACAAGACGTAGCATATAGATTTTTCTCTTATTGATATGGGGCAAGCAAGAACTTGGTTATATATCACGTGTTGGAATAACGCATTGCTATTTACTAGATGGTCTCTGAGATATAAGACCCGGGACTATGTAAGCTACGAGTATGCTAGGCGCGATGCTCCCCGTAAGGTTAATAGGTATTGACGGTTTCTTTCCCTCTACTAAACAGTCGGCAACAGCAACGTAGAGCAGCTTATCGATTGAAAATCGAGTAGTGTAGATTCGTCAATGCCAACTAATAAGCCACATATCTAACCAACTAGGAAGTATACATATCTCTTCCCCTTATACCCCAACCAGTATATATATATATGCGTTCAGAATAAGACATCAAAAACTGTCTCCTGAAAATATTTATAAACATAGGCGAGCATCTTAGCTGCGTCTAAGAGATGACCTTAAAAAGAGCAGAGTTCTACCTATCCCCCCCTTTTTCCTTCATGTGCCCCCCCTTTTTTTATCACCCCTTCTTTCTGCTATCCAGAACTCCATTTCATAATATATTTTTAATCCATATTATCGTACAGCCCCCTCACACAGCTCTTACTCTCCCCCATAGTCTAGTTCTCGAATATCACCTCGTGGCCGCGGGTGCATCGCCGGGTCCCCGGACGGCGACTTTACCCGCCTGCTCCCTCTCGATGCGCTGCAGGGTAGCCTTCTTCTTGAACTCGGCGACGCGGGATTTCTTGAAATACGTGACCTGTATGCCCCAGAGTTGCGGTTAAAACCAAGTCTTTCTCTCTCTCTCGCATAGTTTTTATATGTTCTTACCCAAGCAGCAGCGCAGTTCTGGTCAAAGGCGCGCCCCTCGGCGGCGCAGTGCTTCTCGGCCTGCTTCCGCCCCGTGGGCCCCAGGGCGTCGATGACGTTCTGGCTGTCGAGGCAGCGGAAGTAGCTGTCGCGGGCGTCCCAGCACTGCTTGCGCTCGGTGCGGTCGGGGGCGCGGGCGCCGGTGCGCACTTCTTCCTTGCGCTTCTCGTCGTCCGAGGTGTAGAAGCCGAAGAAGCCCATAGTATTCGGTAGTAGTTGTAGGTATATTCTGGTCCGTGTTTTCCTCCTCTGTTCTTTTTTTTTTCCTTTGCTTTTTTTTTTGTTCTGGTTCTGTCTTGTTTTCTTGTCTGGCTGTCTAGATATCCGGTTTATGTCGAATACGAGGGGAGTTGATAAGGCGGGTGAGGTCAATTCGAGTGTTTTGTCTCTTTTGTTATCTTCACCTGGGTATATACTAGTAGATAGGTATATGAATTGGTGTTTAGTTGGTAATGAAGACTGTAGGCTATTCTGTAAGTAGGTGTTAAAAAGAGGGAGGGGTCTGCTTGCTTCCTACTGATAAACTAACCTACAGTTCAGTTCTAGGTTAGATTATAGAAGCTAAGGTTCTTCTAGCGCCCCTCAACACGCCTGCAAGCTTCTGTCAATTGGAGTGATTACATAATTCAATTCTCGGCACGTGGGCGAGGGGTACGTACATACGCGCTGTCGCGGTACTTAACTTAGATAGAGGGCTAATCCCTACTGAGGTTAGGGTGACCCGAGATTAGTTATTCTCCCGGGGGTTGATCTACATCGTTGTAGGTTGTCCCCAACCTTGAAACTCCACCACTTTTGCATCCTCGTTCTATTCCTATTCATCCTATTCACCCAATTCCATCCCTTTAAACTCCTTTAGCGAAGGCCGCCACGATACCCGATTCATAGCTAAACCCAAATCCTATTATGGTACTTTTTTCTTTTAAGATTTACATTATTCTTTTCTTCTTTTGACTTGAAATACCCTTCTAGTTTTAATACTCCTTTAGTAACGCTTCTTACGATCCCTGCTTTTCCGATAGCCACGACAACGACAACGACAACGACGATCACTGTTTTGTTCAACGCATAGCTCTTGCATCAACTCGTTTAGACAGATTTTGCTGGGAAGAAGCAGTCTATTATTGTCTCAGAATATTCTACGAACGCATCTACACATACACACTACTATTTATCTTGGGATATGACCACGCCATAGCGAGACTCGGAAAACAACAAAAAGAAAGCAAGATATAATACCGCGCGCCTTTTCTACAGCACCTACCTACCTACCTACTTTGATCTCCAAGTCACTTCGATGCCTCGACGGCGGAGACCTCCACGGTCCGGCGCCATCGCCGAACTCCCGCCCCTGCGCATCCTCGGCCAGATCGCCGCGCTGCAGGGCATATACTACGCCGTCGCGCTGGTCCTGATGGTCTTCACCTCGCTGGTCGCCGGCCTGAAATTCAAGCTCGACCTAGTCTTCGGCTGGGCGAGTCTGCGCGGTGACACCACCCAGGGGTGGTTGATAGGGTTCGTCTGGCTGTGCTGCGCCGGTGCTACGTTCGTCTCCCCCCCCTCCTCCCCCCCTTTCCCCCACGCGCGTCCGGATATCCCGCTCGCGCGCGCATGACCCAAAACCAAAACTCCTTTTTTACTGACTCGAGTCCATGAAATAGCGTCGTGGCCCTAGTTGCCCTGGTACACCGGTCCAAGCTCGTCCTCGACTTCGCCCTGACCATGCACTTCATCCACCTCGTCATCGTCTTCCTCTACACCGGCTTCCTGCCGCGGCACGTCGCTTGGTGGGCCACCATGGTAGCCTCGAGTGCTATCACCGTTGTGGGCGGCACCTACGGGTGTCGGTGGAGAGAGCTGCAGCCCATCAGCTTCGGCGGCAGCGCCAGGAATGCCGAGGCCCACTCGGATGGTGCCGCACGACACGGGGATGTGAGTGGGGATATGGGGGATGAGGAGATGGGCTTCGGCCGGGGTCGAGGTCGGGGCAGGGGAAGGGACGGAGCGGGCGAATACGAGATGGTGGGCATGAAAGGGGATGGTGGCAAATGATGATTTCCCTTCTTGCCCCTGCCCCTTTGCTTTTTTTTTTTCATTGTTTCTGCGCTGTGTACATCTTTTGGCATTAGACGTCTTGAGGTAGCATCGCATCGGCGTTTTGAGGGTTCTGTATGAATGGATTTTCCAGGCCCGGGGAGCTTCCTCGTATTGAGCGACTGGGAAATAATTTTTGTAATATTGAGCTGTATCCTATATACACTCAATTCATTAGAGACATAGCGGCTGTATTATGGATCCCGCCAGGCACGCCAGAGCCGTGGTATAGGATATCGAGGCCCTTGTGGTGCCAGAAGCGGTAGTGCACTCGAGTGTAACATTATAGTAGAGATAATACGACACCGTACCCTTTGAAGGGTTGACCTAGGGTCATGTAACCATAAGTAGTGCAACGAACCCCCTTATCCCTTATTGAACACAATCCATGGAGCCCATGTATCTCGGTACATTTTATGAATATGAAGGGACTGAGATACTGGCCTCATACCAGGCTCCCAAGGACTTGAAGCAATTGCTGTCGTCAGCAGCGACATCGCTACATACTGTGTTATGAGTAATGTGATATATATAAATGATCTGCGAATGTGATGGATGGGACGATCTTCACCAACTAAATTCCCATGATGACTTGCTTCAACTTTTTGACTTCTTCTATAGATAGGCTAGAGTTGGCTGGAATTATATATTCTACTAAATCAGTTACTATTGATAGTTTAGACCACGTTAGGTATTATGCGACGAACTTTTACGCTGCTTTATCGAAACGAATGTGCTGTTGGGAAATATACGTTGTTTCTAACGCAAGAATTACGGTTGTGACGTGAGGCCTTTTAATATACCCACGCCAATTAGAGAGAGCTTGTCTATGATATACTCTCTATACGCCTGATTATCTTAACTCTATGCTCGTTTCTGAATCTACCTACTGACTGGTATTGAGCATAGTAACGATCTGATAAGCAAGATAAGTATTCCTTTAGTTTACCCTGTATTCTTATTTCGTAGCCTAGTTGTTTACTTGCTGACTAGAATGTCTTTGAAGAACTGGGATCAGGATTATTTTCACTAGCAAAATCACATCTAGGGATAAAGGTATATGAAAAACATGATACACTAGAATTTCTATTTAGGTACCTAGTCTAGAGAAAACAATTAGGTAGCTGGAGATACCAACAACTAAGCGGTTAAAGGTAGTTCAGAAGATAGCTCTTAGTCGCGTCAGAAATCAACGTTTCATATTTCAGTCCTGCACATACAGCCTTATATAATCCGCGTAGGATCAGATCCAGGAACTCCGGGGGCAAGCCGCTCTTTATATTGCTGAGCTCGCGCCATCATGCTGGAAAGGGCGGGAAGCTGTGTTTCTCACCTAAGACCCAACCCCTGATCTCCAAAGCATTTTACTTCATTGAGGTTAATCCTTTGCCCATACTAACGATCATAACCTTTCTACCGACTCACGTAATTGCGATTCTGGGTATAAACTAAGCAACTAAAGTCAACTATTGAATAATATGCAAGAGGGCCAATATATACAGATAATAAACCTAAGTTTGAGCATGGAAGGTCTTTGTATGGTGGTATATTTTGCTTCGTTGTATTTGCCTTATTGCAAAGTTCGCATACGTTCAATAAAGGCTATTAATGAATAGGTTCCTAAGTAATGATTTCTCTACATGCATTGTGTCTTTATTCGTACATTTACATCGCCATACCAGTTTTGAGGGAGATATAAAATATCGAACATGATGATCTTAAAGGGGTTAAGGGACTGAAAGAACTGGCAAATAAGACTTATGAATTGCTATTTTTGGAGAAGAAGGGCTTCTTTCGGTGATTTTTGTTCCCTTATAGATCTCTAAGGGCCATCTCTACATGAGCTTACTTCCCTGAAAGGGTAGTTGGTAAAGGTGTGTTGCACCGCAGCTCATATATTGATAGGCCCACACTTACAACCTCAAAGGGTATCTGACATCACTCAGATACATGTGATATTCTTAAAGATGAATGGGATTGTAGTCTCAGAAAGAAATCATCTTGCGAAGTGAGGCCTAGGGGAAGTAGTAAGACATTAGGGGAGGAATGACGGGCTTGTCTAACATATATGATCGGCTTAGTAGAGTTGAATATAAAAACTACGACCAGCTCTCATCAAAAACAGACAATAAAATTCGTGACCAACACGCTCCGGAAAGTTATACAGCAACCTGATATAACAAAGTCAACAAAAAGAGTATATCGAACATGGTTGTCAAAGGAAACCTCCTGGGCCTTGCCCTATTGGCCGGATCTGCTCTCGCTATCGACGTGCCCTCCAACATCAAATCCCTCTACAAAAGCATCAAGAGCCAAGGCCAATGCAAAAACTTCCTCGCCAAGGGTTTCTACAGTGCTTACAACGACGACAACAGTATGTCCTGCCTCCTCCTCTCCCAACCCAACCTATCCCATCCCATTACCGGCGCTCGTAATATCTAACCCCCCCCCTAGGCTTCGGCTACTGCGGCGATCACCTCGACAGCGACGGCATCATCTACCTGACGGGCAAGGGGGGCCAGTTCGCCAATATGGACATCGACTGCGATGGGGTGCAGGGCAGCGCCGCGGACGACGGGCGCTGCGGCAGCTCGGGCGACACGCAGTCGCAGACGTCGTTCCAGTACGAGGTGTCGCGGTACGGGCCCCAGGACCTCGACGCCAACGTGCACAGCTACGTGGTGTTCGGCAACGTCGGCGACAAGAAGGGGTACACGTCGTTCGACCCGCAGGAGTACGGCGTCGAGCCGCTGAGCGTGATGGCGGCTGTGTGCGGGGATAAGCTGGTGCGTTTTCTTTTCTTCTTCACTACCTATACTCTGCCTTATTATCCTGAAATAGTGGATGCTAATGTCGTGGGTTTATAAGGTCTTCGGCGTCTGGGGCGACGAGAACGGCAACGATGGCGAGAAGTCGGTCGTGGGCGAGGCGTCGATTGCGCTGGCGACGCTGTGCTATGGCGAGGGCATCAACGGCAATGCGGGGCATGACGAGGCGGACGTGCTGTACCTCGCGTTCACGGGCAAGGATGCGGTTCCCGGCAAGGACGGCATCAACTGGGCGGCGAAAGACCGCGATGAGTTCCAGGACAGCCTCGCCAAGTTCGGGAACAAGCTGGTCAAGGGCCTCGGGAGCAAGAAAAAGCAGGCATCTAAGGCGATGATGGCCGCCGCTCCCCTCTCTACGGGATCAGCTGCTGCCGGGAACTCATCGACTCTGACGCGCAGGTCCGTCGAGGGTGAGGGTATGGCTTGGAAGAATGTCACGAAGGAGACTGGGCATATGCAGGGCTTGCAACAATCGTGGAACTCCTCCGAGAGAGCGGTGGGTTTCAGGGGCTTGAGAAATGGCATTAGGACTCTTTAAGGTGAGACGCAAGTGCGCGAGGTCACGAGATGGGAGGAGTGATGGAATGTTCACTGTATATACGGCTCCAAAATGTTGTTCTGTATAAAAGCCGCTTAGACTGCCCAATTGTGTTACAGTAACTATATAGTACTTATAGGGAAATGATGGTTGGTTGACATAGTGTTTGTCGCTCTTTATTTATATTTCATCACCCATGTTCTGTCATCGTATGGTTATATATAGAGGATATACTTTACTAACCTAACCTTTATGCTGTGTATGTATTATGCGGTAGGGATTTTGCCAACTTAATGAATATGGCATGGCAAACGTAATGACAAAAGATTATCCATTGACGGTAATATCTCTTACCATCCAAACAACTTGGGTGGAGAAACGCCGAAAGCAGAATAATTAGGAATCCAGCATGCAGTTGGTTTGAACCAAAGATAAAGAGGTCAAGTCACGTATTAAGATATCCCAAGATAGTTGGTCCTATACTATCGTAAGTATAAAGAAATAATTTAAAATAGGAGGTCTTAGTCTGCTTTTTGGAAATCATAGCAAGAACATTTAACTGAAACTTCTTTGACGAGCATATATTGAAGATATGGTGAATCTATCTAGAATCAATCTTATTCTTAAAGTCAAGGAACCCTAGTATAGAATCTACCTAGAAGTCAATTATTGGTGACAACCAGAAAATTTTATCACAATATCCTAGCAATAGATGGGATCCAACCTTCAATAACAAGAGGATATGTACACTAACTCCTGGTGATTCTTGTATACCTACGTAGTTATTCATAGCGACATGTCTGTCAAAGTAGTCATTTAATTCACCTTGTGCTTCTGCTTTCCCGTCGAGTTCTTATATATTTGGTGCCACCATCCCCTTGATGTCCATCTAGTCTCTCTACCTCTCTTCCCTAACTTGTCTGGTAGATATTAAATTACCTAAATCATATTCGTAGTCAAGAGTACTTACCAATACCAGCTTCTTCCATCCAATCACTACAAATCTCGTCAACCCACATACAAAGTTCCTTACTCTTCATGGCGAGATGCCTCTCCTTCTGGGCCCTTATCGGCCTCGTTCCCGGCCTACACGCCACATACCTTCCACAACTCCGCGATGATCACGCCAGCAGCAGTCAGCCGATCGTGAAGCGTGATCCTTGCAATGGATTCGGAGCAGACTTTGAGATTGGCAAGACCTACACGCAAGCCGATTGTCCTGCTCTCCAAGAGTTCGATATCAACGGTGACTGCGACTACACCAAGAATCAGGCGTACGGCACGGAGTGTACTTTCTTCTGCCAGAAGAGTATGTGAACATCCCCAGCTACATAACTATAAAAGACCGATTAATTCCGTCTCTTCTTTCTCTTCTCTTCCATGATCCTCGTAATTAACCACACGAAAAAAAAACTTTTAGCCACGGAATTCCTGTATATGGTCGAGAAGCCGCTAGACCACACATACTGCCGTGGGCCACGTACGTGTATGATCAAGCAGGACAAGCCTGTGGACACCGGGTTCCAGTATACCGGGTCCAAGGAGTGGAACTGGGCGCTCCAGAATGGCATCTCGGGCGGGTTCGACGGGAACACCCATTCGATCATGGGCGGGCCGGGGGAGATCCCCATCGCGGTCGACGAGTGCGGGTATTTCACTTACATCGGCGTGCAGAAGTCGGTCTGGTAAGTTATATCAGCGCATCCCCTCCCCTCCCTCTCCAGCCTCATTTATTATTATCATTTCTCTCTCTCTTTCTCTCTCTCTTTCTCTCTCTCTTTCTCTCTCTCTTTCTCTCTCTCTTTCTCTCTCTCTTTCTCTCTCTCTTTCTCTCTCTCTCTCGCCTTCCTTATTCCTAAATAGCTAACTCGCCCGCCTACCCACCACAGCGGCACCCTAACCGCGGCGGTAAAAACCATCGACGAGAACAACACGGCCCACTGCATCGGGCCCGTCACCACCACCTCCCCCGTCTGCGTGACCGACGTCCGGAAGCCGAGCGACTACCCCAACTCCCCGCTGACGGGGCAGACCGTATTCGTGCGCATCGACTGCGGGACGCGGATGCCGCTGTCGGACCGGCAGGTGAGTACCTACCTTCTCGACCAACTTCGGGAGTTCCCACCCTAAGCCACCCCGGCAAACCCCTTTCCCCCTCTCCCCAAAAAAAAAAATCTCACCTCCTAACTCCTCCAGGACCCTTCCTACGCGCCCAACAGCGGCGCCCGCCTCGACGGGCCCACCCTCGACGCCGCGCTGCAAAGCTGGGTACGCACGCGCTGCCGCGTGGACTACAAGTTCCTGTTCAACAGCTTCGACGTGCGGGGGCGGGGGTACAAGGACGCGCTCCTAGGCGGGGGCTCGGACCCCGGGAGCGGCCTGCGCGCGGCGATAAGCGGCTGCGGTGACGTGACGGGCTGGGGCTTCGAGTACACGCCTAACGACCCGGACTACGACTGGCACGCGTGGGGCCGCACGCCGATCGGTACGAAGAGCTGTGTTGGCAGCGCGGTGAAGAAGGTTGGGGGCGAGGCGGATGGGTGTGTGGGGGCGGGTTAAGGGGGTTGGATAGAGGGAGGAGGGGAGAACTGGGAGGGAGGGGTTGGTGGGATGGGTTGGGATTATTTTCTTATTGCTTTTGTAATAATATTGTTAAATTTACTGAATTGAAATTGTTTTCTGAAATTCCTCGTAAAACACGGTGCTGTGATGAGAAGAAAGCTTGATTGTGCCTCACTAAGTGGTTCTTAACCACAATGGCCTAGAAATCGGCTTTGAATTTCTGAGTATAATGATAATTCCTATAATGATATGGGATTAGGTGCATGTCAATTCTAGGTCTATCTTTCTTAAGCTTATCTCTCCAAAAGTTGTAGCAGACTTCTTTTGTCAGAGACCCCTTTTCAACGTGTCTGTCGCATTCTCCTCCCTCTTTGTTTCCCACCTCAGACTAATGGTATTTACCCATAACGTCAATAAGCTTCCACCATCTACCTTTGGATAGCCTAGGCTGTCGCGATTGCTTGTCCTGCTTGCTATGTGTCGTATCTAGACACTTTTAAGAGCAGAGTGACTGAAAGCCCGCCGGCTCGCCTAGCGATTCTGTCTGTGTTTGGATGGCATGAATCCGAGTGACTACCACATAATGTCGCATCGCCAGCATCCTTACCTACATGCCGACTAGATCTCTGCTAGACCGATGAGAAATTGATCGCGATCCCTTATCAGCACTCTCTGTTCCATCAGATTCATTCCGTGCATGTATCGAATTCCGTGTTTTGCCTATCGACGATGTTCTTGGAGGCGTCAACACGGAATCTATCGCTTGAAAGAGTGATTCATCATCCACAGATTTGATACTCTTGTGATCTGATCCCGATACTGTTATGCCAGGGGTAGAATATTTCGAATCGTCTCTCATATCCTCAAGCGGAGTTTCTACCCTGCTTGGGCTACTTCGGCTAGTGGACAGAGGTTTGGGATACAAGGTAGCAACACTCTCATTTGAAGAACCCGCTAGAGCTGGTAGTCTCTCAAGAGTAGATGGGTAGAAAGCGGCTTGAAAATACCCTCGGTTATCAATAGAATCCGCCGGTGATATAATCTCTTCTGGAGTGGTGACCTCCGATAGACGGCTGCGTTGGGCTCTGCGCCTAGGTCCTGCTCTCTGGGATGGTCTAGTACTAGGGCTAGATACCCCTGATTGAGACATAGACGACGGTGAATTAAATGGGACCTTGGGAGGCACATAGGCAGCAGTAGATCCGGATACAGAGGTACCTGATGATGGACTTGTGATACCGCTGGAAATCGGAGTTTGTGACAACGATGATTCTGACACTTTTGATTTCTTATCTCGATTTACTGTACCAGATAATCGATCGAGCTCCGCTGCAGCTATCATCATACCAGCCATGGCTAATGGGTTGATGTGACTTCCACCAGGTTGAAATAGCGAAGCATTCGACTCAGGAGTATTGTAAACCGGCTCCTCATCATCAGAAGAAGGCCAGATTTCTGCCGAGTCACGAGCTAGGAAACGACGCTCTTTCCTATCTGGAGGAGCTGGGAATTCAGAGCGGACTGAGTATGACGAAGAGCTCGACCCCCGAAACCGTCGACCAAATGACCGGAATCGTCGCGTGATAGCGCGTTGGGAACGTTGACGGTAACGAAGTCGATATCGATCGAATTCCGAATAGTCGGGTTGGGCCACCGGACGGCTACTTTCAGTCTAAACCGAGTTAATACAGAAATAACAGTGTTTAGATACGCTGTGCTTACAACTTGTCGCGATGCCCCAAGCCCGTCTAGTTGACGATGAAGATCGGGGCATGACTTCAGGGCATATTGACATTGGCTGATTGCACGAAGCCTATTATCTTGTGGCACGATATCAGAACAGGACAAGTCGTCGCGGCTACAATCATCGATAGACTCCGATTGTGTCATCGCCGAAAAGGAGTCTACTATACGAGTATGGCGAGATAGGTCGGGTTGTGAAACTTCAGACACGTTGTGGATGCGACGAGGCTTTCTCTTGGGCCAACTCTTTTCCCAGTCGATAGATCCGGAAAGGTCTGACCTAAACTTCCGCGGGCGATTCGTTGATGAGCGTGACGGACTACCTAGTGCATCCGATAGCAAGAGTAGGGTCGTATCATCGTTAGAGCTATAGGGGCCATCAAAGCCACTTCCTCGGTACCTAGATCTGTGTCGCTCCATATCTACTAGTCTGACTTGGGCGTTTCCAGGATCTAATTTATCTTGATGCATGCTGAGGGGCTGCTTTTGAAAGGTATCACATCCACCATCTTCTGTGGTAGCCGCCACATGATTCAGCCAAGTTGTTATCACGTTGTAGTCGAGGCTCTGTTTCTTGCAGGCCTCAGAACTCTCGGGGCAGTACAGCGATGGCTTGTTTTCTGCAAGGGCCCTATTTGACAGATCTTGGGGGGGCCTATGCGAGTGGCAATAGGTATATGCCCCATGGATTTCTGAGAGACTATCTTCGGAATCTCGACTATTTTCCTTTTGACGTTCTCGCGGGTCACGTAGCTTGATTCCAGGAGTGTAGCATCTATGAGAACTATATTTTTCGGTGTTGCTGTATCCTTGGGGCTCGAAGTATAGGTTGGGGTCCTCGAGGATGGCAACAGAGCCTCCATAGCCCGAAAAAGGCATCAAGAAGTCTAAGGCAGAAAAAGAGAGCGGAACGGGCACGGTGGGAACTGGAAAAGAAAGAAATAAAGATACGCTTCCATTAGGTGATGATGGAGAACATAGATATGTCTTTAGGAGGAGAGGAGCGGTAGGAAGAAATACGAGGGGGGCGGCAGGAGGCCGGAGTATGTTTAGGAAAAGAATATCAATCAATTGATACTTTGAAGGTTCAAAGAACCGGCTTATAACGCCAACCTAGGTGACATAATACTAACCAGCTTGGGCTCATTGAAGAAGTTGAAACCTCCCTGTGAACCAGTACTAGGTAATCACACACCGGACCTATCCTCGCCTAATGTGAGTTTATACTATGAATGCAGTTGCAACCATTGATACCTGACAGTAATGAATCATTTTCTTTACTATGCATAGAAGAAGGAACTAGGTTATATACGTTGACCACTTCTCTTATAGTTGACCTAGAAGCCTATTATTTTAATTCATTTTGATTTCCTATCTTGGACGAGACTTATATAAGGAAAGCTGCAGGTAACACTAATGGCGACTAACCGCTATATACATATACGCTTTATGGGATTACTTAGGTGGGCTGAACTGGCTAAGATGTCTCTATAGATCGACCTCATGGTTGGATAGCGTCAACTTACCTAATACATCTCAAAAGTCCCACCTTTGAACTAACTAACCCACCTCTTATAATTGACAAGCGTCACAATGGAGTCTTAGTCCGAGGCCAACTCCAACTCTCTTATTAGTCCTTCTTCTTTCTCTCCACCCCACGTACTCA
Source organism: Camillea tinctor (assembly GCA_022578605.1). NCBI lineage: Eukaryota > Fungi > Ascomycota > Sordariomycetes > Xylariales > Graphostromataceae > Camillea > Camillea tinctor. Next base: position 48,480 of record MU394145.1, read on the forward strand.
CTCTGAGTCGGACTTAATCATATTCAATTAAGAAAGCGTATATGTGAAAAGACATGCTCTCACCATCAATGGCAATCTCACGGCTTGCACCGTGTCTGCGGCCGGCCTGGCGTGCTACTACTCAGCTGAAGTTCCACCCGAAACAGACCTCGGTTAATGTTATTAGGAGTTATGCTTCTTCTACATCTGCCCCTGTCTTCAACTGGGAAGACCCCCTATTAAGCTCAAGCCTTCTGACAGAAGACGAGCTTGCTATCTCAGATGCAGCAGAGAAATACTGCCAAGATCAACTGTTACCGCGGGTCCTGCGTGAGTTGTTGATTTCATCCTACTCCCTAGTCTAAATCCTAACTGTACTCCCCTTTAAACGTAGCGTGTTATAACTAATATGCTACCGTTGGCCGACTACCTAACAACTTTCCGTCTATAAGCCAGTATTCTGAATATCATTTCCTTGACTCGTGCAAGTGTTAACCAAGACTAAACTAGAGGCTTACCGTGATGAAACCTATGATCCTACCATCCTCCATGAGATGGGAACGCTAGGCCTCCTCGGTGCAAACCTTACTGGGTATGGCTGCGCCGGCGTCTCAACCGTGGCCGCGGGTTTGATCACCCGCGCCGTCGAGCGAGTTGATAGCGGCTACCGCTCGGGAATGTCCGTGCAGTCGTCGCTTGTGATGGGCGGCATCTACGAGTTCGGCACCGCCGAGCAGAAAGACAAATTCCTACCTGGTATGGCGAAGGGCAAGATTCTCGGCGCCTTCGGTCTCACCGAGCCAAACCACGGCAGCGACCCCGGGTCCCTCGAGACCACCGCACGCGCTCATCCGACTAAGAAGGGTTACCTGCTGCTTAGCGGCTCTAAGACCTGGATCACCAACTCGCCTATTGCCGACGTGCTCCTCGTGTGGGCGCGACTGCGCGAAACCGGCAAGATCCGCGGGTTCTTGGTCGAGCGGTCTGTCTGCCCGCCGGGCACCCTCGCCACGCCCCCGATCAAGAACAAGAACGGCCTGCGCGCAAGCATCACCGGTATGATCCAACTAGACGACTGTCCCGTACCCGAGGCCAACATGTTCCCGGACGTCGAAGGTCTCCGGGGCCCCTTTTCGTGCCTGAACAGCGCGCGGTACGGCATCGCGCTGGGCACGATGGGCGCGCTGGAGGACTGCATCGCGAGAGCGCGCACGTACGCCCTCGAGCGCCGTCAGTTCCGCGACAACCCCCTCGCCCGGTACCAGCTCGTCCAGAAGAAGCTCGCCGACGCCGCCACCGACGCCGCGTACGGCACCCTGGCCGCGATCCAGGTCGGCCGGCTCAAGGATGCCGGGCAGGCGACGCCCGAGATGATCAGCATGATCAAGCGGCAGAACTGCGACCGCGCGCTGGTGAACGCGCGGGTTTTGCAGGAGATATTCGGCGGCAATGCGGTGAGCGATGAGTACGGCATCGGGAGGCATGTGGCGAACCTGTTTGTGACGCAGACCTATGAGGGGCAAAGTGATATCCACAGTAAGTTCACATTCTGCCAGCCAGCAGTTCCACGCATCTTTGATACACTCATAGCATATTTTGATTTTCTTTTTTTTCTTTATGATGCTAACGGTAATGCGATAGGTCTTATCCTCGGGAGGGCCATAACCGGGATCCAAGCTTTTGTATGAGTCTTTCCCTCCTCCACCGCAAGTTAGCTTTCCTTTGAAAATTTGGACACACTCCAGAAGCGCTTTGAATCCGTGCTCAACATTGGCCAATGCTCAGTATTTACATGGTTGGAAACATGCGAGATGTTATGATTGATGCTCCTCGGTAAAGTATTTCAAAAAAAAAAAAAAAAAACAATAAGCACCTATTTACAGTAATGATATAGGTCTTGACTGATGGTAGAAAAAAAAACAAGGGTATTCTTTAATTATATATTATCGTGGTCTCGTATTTGTCCTGTTCAGCTCTCAAGCTCGCGCATTATCGGCTCGTTCGAAAGCTCGCGAGGATCACCTTTATTGATCGGCGGCTGGTGTAATGCTGAATTATGGTACATGTTATGCTGTGAATCGTCTGCGTACCAACTCTGTGATTGGTATTGGTCTGGTGTCAGGCTTATATAATTCGGAGACGATGAAGCGTAGTTGCTTCCGTCCGGCAGTGCTGCTGCCCCTGTTGCTTTCCCCGTCGAAGCCATGGCTGCCTCCGCTGCTGCCTTCTTTCTGACCTGGAATCCGAGGAAACTCATTGCTGCTATAAGAGCCAAACCTAGGGGCAAGCCTACTCCCAGGCCGATGGCAAGTTGTCGCGTGCTGTCATCTGATGAAGTGGCGGGGCAATCCGAAGCGGTTGCGCTGGCGGCTGACTGGCCCGTGGACGTGGAACCGGATGAACTTGAACTTGAACTTGTCGAAGCCGTATATCTCGCCACGGGAGGTTGGATTCCGGTTATTTCAGCAATAGGGAAGAAGTAGTCTGAAGTATCGCAGCAGGTCTCGTCCTTCGTTCCACAGCACCATGAACGATCAGAACACTGCCAAGGAAACATATAACCGTTGGGATCGTCTAAGAAATGAGGTTAACATCATTGGTTCTCACTCTACGAATTAGTTCTCAGGATCTGCTTAATAGTACCTGACTTGTCAGTGCAATAGTTGTTGCAAGGCCCCGACCAGTTTGGATCTGTGCACCCTTCCTGGCTGATTATAAGTCGATTACCATCACCACCATTCTGTATCATGCAAAGCCCATTCGACAGACAGTAGTCATCCTGGCTACAGCAAGCCGAGACCTCAGCGTTTGCATCGCACGGTACCCAAGGGGCTACGGGGGATGACGAGTTTGCCTCCCAGAGCTGCCCATTGTTTTTATAGCAACTCTTGGCGGCGGTGACAGTGCCAATGAACGGAGTGCTCACCAGCATAAGCAGGATGGCAATATCACGGATACCCGCGTGATCGATCATCATCGTTGCAAGATCGACCCGCGCGACATCCAAACAGCGAGAGGAGAAGGAAAAGAATGATCAGGCAAAAAGTGTGAGAAGATAGAGAAAAGGAGAAAGAGGGAAAAAAAACAAGAGCAGAACGGAGCGAAACTATCGTCTGCTTAGATAATGGGAATATCTCTTGCTATATACGACTTAGTCCGGCAGTTCATACGCATCTCAGCGCTGACAAAAAGGGAAATTTGATGACCGTAACCTAGATGATGCCCAGTCCTTTTCCTTGCCCGCCTCATAAGTTCACTTGCACTCCTCGCTGTTTTGAGACACCTGTGCCGTAGCTGTGCCGCAGCCGCTAGATAGACTGCGCGATCCCACGCCCCAAGAATCACATTTAGCGGATGTGAAAAGCCTACCGCCCATCCCTGCGGGTATTGGTGGAGTCTCCCTGGCCTGTGCGAGACAGAATAAGACAAAAGAGAGAGGTCACAACCTCCTAAGACCAGGTTTTCTTTGAGATTGTGAACCTGGTAGGAGGTAACTAGTAAGTAGTATTGAGATGCTTTTGAAGTGTCGTTCTTGCCGTAGGGCTATGTTAGAGTCGTCTAGATGATTATAGAATTATATTATGTAGGTAACCTACCTATCTTAGTCTTTTCTGTTTGGGGTTACTTGAGCCGCGCAGCCGCGTTCCCCCTTTCTTGTCTTAACGGCTTGTTTTAGTCTAATTAGGTACCTATACCGGGGAATTTCAACTGTTTGACAAGGGCGAGAGCTGATATGTGAAAGCTGGGAAAGATACACCAGATGCAACTAGATAGTATTGTTTCTCTCTTGCCTTCTCCATCTAGGTGGATGTTCCTAACTTATAGGTGTATTGTCAGTGTAGGAAGTAGTGGATGTTGATACTGCTTAGGGGGGAAGTCTCATCGGGTTATGAACAAGAAGAATGCCTTGCCGCCTTGGTATTAATTCAACGGTTGACCGCTAGGTGGGCAAACAGATTAGGTACGCTACATACCGCAATCGTCAGTCCTCTTTGGAGAACAAAGACGGTAAAGAGATATTGACGGTATTGTCGGTAGATGGGTGAGTGGGCGGGTGAAGCTTTTTATTATTTGTTCTTTGTAGTTGGTGCGGATGTTGTAGTAAAGCCCACATCGTTCAGAAGATCGTTTCCTCGGCAGGGAAAGAGAGAGTATACCGTAGGCCCTCCTCCCCGACTTGGCGATCGTCATCTTTGGTTACATAGGGCGGCCCCGTAGACCAAGCTGTCAAAGGCGGGTTGATCTATGGGTACGGGAAGACTTGGCTTCGTGATATACGGCCTATGGCATGTTGATAGAACCAAGTAACCTTAGCAGCTTAAGTATATTTATAATAGGAGGTGGAAGTCAATGTACTGGGTCATTACCTATCAGAAGAATGCATTATTTTAGTAGACTAGAAAAAAGGAAGCTGCTTTTATACAAAGAGGGTAACTAGTCAAATTATCGAGGTTTACAAGTTACTTAATTTCATCTAATTTATAGAACTTGTTTGTATAAGTCTGGTCTTGATATTCGATATATGTACTACCTAATGTAGTTATGTTGTAACCTCACGGATTCGATAGTGATGAGGTAATCGGGAAAAGAATTAGATGAATTGTCTAAAAATATCTATCCATCTTATGTACTCAATTTAAGAAGATGATGGTTTATTGCTAATGCATGACTCGTGTGGGAATCCTCGTTGAGGTCATTCCCTACGGGTGGCAGATTGACCTGTCAAAACCGGCTACAGCTGCCCAAACTAGGTATGATGCATTGCATAAAAACTGCAAAAGAGTTAGCAGTTGGGTTGTAGATAGGAAATATCCATAGATGAATGGATGGATATTTATGTTGTGGTTGGTGACTCCTAACGTCTTATTGGATCAAACTATTTTCAGGTCGTGAATCAGGCGCTTGTTGATCCAGCACCAGTCTGAGCCTGAGAGCAACGGAGCCCTATTGGCCGAACTACTCATCACGTAGGCCAAGCTTTTTTTAGTGATTATGCAGCTGTGTTACACTACCAAATGTACATAGTACTATGCACATTCTAAGGTATGGGTTATGTACCTATGTATCTAGCCATATCCCGGCTTTGTTATCATGGAAGATACTATCTCATGGTACCTCAGCATCCCCTAGCAGCCTAGAAAGGCATGTACCTTACCAGGATGTAGCTCAGTAAAATAGGCACTATCCAAAACTACTATGTATGGAATACCTAGGTATACTTCGATACCTGATATTCATGTTGGAAGACTAAGAACGGGTAAGGTACCTGCTGATATGCGATGTAGCCACAATTACGGGGTTTCTATCTGTGGCTGTGACTATACATGCACTACCAAACTCAAAAGCCAGGCCTAACCCAACGGCTGTTGTTTTTTTTTTAGCCCTAGTGTAACTTTGTACACTGCCTGGCCTAGAGTAAAAACCTGACAGTGCCAGAGTGGGTCCACTCGTCTTCCCGACCTGGCCCGTGCTCAAGGTTTTCTTCCGCTTCCCCCCTGGTTCTATTTTCCATCCATTCCGTCACCCAAAGAAAACCAACACTTTCATTCTCTGCCTGACTCTCTTTCTCCCCACTAACGCATTTATTTCACCATCAGGAATCATCCAAAAAACAACGTTCACCCAACATCATCAGTTGTCTACTCCCGCCAAAACAAAACCACACTATCTTGCCTAATAAACCCATCCACTCCTACCAAGGTATGTGTAATCTACTTCATTTTTATTGCCCGCCCTTACCAATCCTTCCTCTCCCTTGCCTCCAGATACCATCTTTTTCTGTTGCATTCTATTGCTGACCGCCGATATAAATAGCCGCGTTCTCCTCATCGACACGAGAGACACCCAGCCTCATACCCAGACTACCTCATCACCACTTTCCCATCGCATTCCTCACCACATACCATGGCTCTGAAGCGTATCAACAAGGAACTAACGGACCTGGGCCGGTATGTCAAGAACACCCGTCATCGTCACTCGTGTGCAAGCCCAAGGTGGGGCGGATGGGAGCAAGCAGAGCGGGGTCCTTCTGGATGTCCTCTATTGTTTTGCTATACCCTCTGCGATCCCGTTGCCACGGCACCACGCATGCGATTTGATTATCTGGTGCAAAGATAGAGAAATATGCTAATTTGATGTGGTGCAGTGACCCTCCGTCCTCATGCTCCGCCGGTCCCGTTGGTGAAGATCTGGTATGCACAGCAACATGCTTATCTCCTACTGACCGATAAGCGCCTTGTTGTCTCGTGCCTCGTGACTCGGTTGAGCCCATGACCACGATGCGACTCTCTGGCAATCTACCCTAACTACGAGCTTCTGCTAACACTGTTTCCCTTGCAGTTCCACTGGCAAGCTACGATCATGGGTCCTGTAAGTTTTTTTTTTTGTTCATATGACAGCTGCTCCCTTTGTTCCGATTTCCGTTTGCGTATAACCTTGACAGCCTTAGCATGCCAAGTCTAGCTAAGTCCGCCTTACCTTGTCGATTGTGTTAGACAATACGACTACACGATGATCTCAAGAGTAATGTCTTTCTTTCTCGACTATGGCTAATTTGCAATGCACAGGGTGATTCGCCGTACTCGGGTGGTGTCTTCTTCCTAGCCATCCACTTCCCCACAGACTACCCCTTCAAGCCCCCCAAGGTTAACTTCACGACACGCATCTACCACCCCAATATCAACTCCAACGGCAGTATCTGCTTAGATATCCTCAGAGACCAATGGAGTCCGGCCTTGACCATTTCAAAGGGTAAGCCCTCCCTCTCTCCCTCTCCCTCCCCCTGCCCCCAAATTTTAATACTTTATCCGTGTAATAAATAACAGCCACTAACTCTATGTAGTCCTTCTATCCATCTGTTCGATGCTGACCGATCCCAACCCCGATGACCCTCTGGTTCCTGAGATTGCACATGTGTACAAGACCGATCGTGCAAGATATGAGGCTACGGCCCGGGAGTGGACCCGCAAATACGCCATTTAAGATACGAAACGGACTTGCAGGATAGGCAAGGGATGCACGGGTGATTAGACAGTAGTGCTTGGGAAGGGTAGCGCACGTTCTCTTCCCATGTAGACAATATGACCTGAATTTGCTGGGCGTCTTCGTCGTTGATTCACCATCATTACGGTTAGGGGTTCTCGTTCCATCACCAAAAAAATTATTACAAAGAAGCCCGCCTATGATAATAAAAGGCTGGGTAAAGAATGGCCAAAGGACAGTGAGAACGGGATTGCGAGAGAAATACACACAAGGGGGGTTTGGCGATGAATGGTCTGGAAAGGGTTTAGGGGCTTTGCCTTGAACCCATCGTCGACATCAGCTCGTCATGCCCCTACAGCTGTTCTCCTGGATCTACTTAATATACACTTGTTCCCTTAACGTTATTATCGTTGAATTCATATTAATATGAGGTTGCTACTGCTATTGCGGGTGATATTCAATGTACATGATGAATGTGAAAATACCGTTTTATAAAAAGTGACACATTTTGTATTTTCTTCGTGTTCACGTAAACCTTAGGGATAAGGTTCACCGAATGCTAATTTAGAGAGACATTTCCCACTCAACCATTTAGGTTATGGGCGTGTTTTTCCTCTTCTCGTATCTAAGGGTTAGGTAATCAGATATTGCGGTATCATGATATGTAGTAGCAGAGTATATGCTGAAGAAATTGCGCGAAACGTGGATGGGAACAGGATCGACCTAGCTGAGTGGTCCTCGTGGAAATAAATCGACCCTTATCAAAGCACGTAAAGCCATGAACATACCTAGGTAGCGAGTCGGAACAAATATGAGAATCTTCGATAGAACGTTTAAATAATGAAACAGGCAACTCTCTCATGGATATATACTCCAGTGTACAAACCTACATTTCACCTAGGCTGGTTAGACCCGGGCCGTTTTCAACGGCACAACCCGGCATATCTACTCCATCTTCGCAATCTAGTATAGTATGGGCATGGTACTCGATACTGTTTGGTCATGACCGGCAACTTGAGACGAGTAGGAACACAACTTTTTGAAGTTTCGCATAGGATTACGAATTCACATGTTTTAGCTTAAAGATAAGGCGTCATATGTCTTCCTTGAGTATGTAGTGTTTGGTTGGTATGCAGTCCCTGGCTCGTGTGAAGGGAGAAGGCCCAAGGGGGGGTCACTTTTTATGTCTCTATATTGCTAACCTAGTAGATAGAATCGACCGTTAAACATCCTAAACATTCTTTAAAAATATTAAAAGGTACGATTCCTTCTAGAAACCTTACGATAAACGTGTGGTATAATATAGTGAACTTACACACACTTAGATACATAGGTACCTGAGTACTAGGTAAACTAACACTTTTATACCTAAGAAAGAGGAGGAGGGGGAAGCATCGTTAGTAATCCATACATATGGATGGCGCTTATCATCCCGCGACAAGGCCTTAAGTGTGTCAAGAGAGACCCCAGGCGAAACAGGCTGTAACAATGGGCGCCAGGGATTGGCTGGGCTAAGATTGAAAGAAACCAATGAGAGCCCGTATAAGCCAGACTAAACTTTAGGGACCCCTTCAGACCCCACTTACGCCTCAAACACGCCTGAACCAGAAACCATCTAACACCATTCAATTTTCTTCTTCTCGTTGTTTTCTCTCTCTCTCTCTCCCACTTCATCTTACAAACCCAGACCTCAGACCCAAGCCCGCACTGGTACGCGCGCGCGCACGTCAGCCTCTTTTGTCTAGTGATATTGGGGATTGAAACTCCTCACAAGCTGCGGGCCGCACGATCTTTAATATACGATGCTGTTTAACACTACAACATGAAGAATCGAGTGGTGCCATAACCCACATTTCTATCCTTGCATCGATCTGAGCCTCAGACAGGAATAGCCCCAGGACTGTTACCAAAAAAGCCGAAATACCTAGTCTAGTGTAGCATGCCATCTCGTCTTTTTCGTAAATGAAGCCAAGAAAGGAAAAAGAAGAAAAGAAAACTGAACGGAAAACCGAACAGAAAGACATTATCTCAGATGCCCAGTCTGGCGTCCACCGGTTTCATGAGCAACAAAATCAGCTAGGTTAAGAAGTCAAGTGACCGTCTAGGTGAGGTATCTCAAGTTACTGGAAATCCGGATGGCCGTATAGCCCACATCGCTTCCCGCTTTACGAAGTGGGAGGTGGATGTCATAACATGGGCGTCCAATATAACATTACCTTACACCAGGACCAGTGTCTTGGCCATCTGTTGAGCCTCCAATGAGCCCACGCTGCCTATGTGAGGCTATTACCGCCTTGGGACCAGATCAAGCATTCTTATTTGTTTCGAGACATGCCGAAATCCTTACTGCTGTTCTCGCGCAGGCTCTCGCGCCGAATTGTCCACGAGCTGTGACCCCGGTAGCATCGAATATGGATGCAGCATGTCCCTGGGCATGCAAAGCTCTGACGTCGCAATCCCCCTGGAGGCCCCCCTGGCTCCTTCGCGACACCACCCTTGTCTAATGTCCCGTCTACTCAACTAGAATTCTCGCATTGGTATCAAGCATCAGCATATCCAATCTCCGTCGCAGGTCACTGGTACCAAGGCACATCCTTTTTCGGTGCCGTAGCCCGGTTGTCCTGACCATTCCGGCTGGGCTTCATAGTTTTCTAGCCCATATCTGTCTATACCTCCTCCTTTCCCCCCTTCCCATCCTACCTATTCACATACAACAATAGCTTCCAGGGCACGCAAGCCTTCCCCCCTAAATAATTGACGTGCTTTTTGTAGCCACCCGGCGCAGGCGCTATACCCAGGTATGATCTTCCAGAAAATGGCCTGATGTTTCTTGACCTTGGCGTTCATCAATATCATCTATCCCCTTCCCGCCTCTTGCATGAGATCTTCGGTACCCATCCCTTCCGTCTTTCCTCCTCCCTCTATACTACAGACTTGTGCAGGTCCTCTCATTCTCTCCCTCCCCTTTCACTCCGTCGTTAGTGCGCTGTGCGATTCGTGCGTTGGCTAACCGGCCGTAGTTGCTTTGTTGCGTTTTGTTGCGCTTCACTCCAACGTTTTCGTTCTTTGAATCATCATCAACCTTTTCGGGGGGAGAAGTGGGAGTTTCCTGTTCTATTCGTTTCTGCAACTCTCATTTGATGGCTACACGCCCATTCAGCAGGCTCTGAATCGATTTTTATTTCTACTTTTAAAGCAAAATAGTCCGGGAGACAACATTTCAAGATCATAATCGGTATAAGAAAAAAATTAATTACAGGGTGGAATCGACGCCATTCGGCTTGGACTATTCGGGGTGGGCGGTCTAAAAGATATTTCGAACCCATCGTCTACGAGGACGCGAAGAGTCAATTAACAGGATGTCGTATTATGGGGATAGCCAGTATGGCGGCGAGAAGCCGTCGGAGCGGTCGAGATGGACGCCTTTAACGAGAATGCTTCTTTCCGGAGAGATGACGCAGGAACGGCAGAAAGAGCTCACGATGAGAGAAAAATTCGACAAGTGGATGGTTAATGAAGGATATCGGAGATTGTTAGTGGCTGCTCGTGAGTCAGATTAGTAGAGATGTGTCGGCTAACATAGTTGGTATAGCTTCGTCTTCGTCTTCATGTTCCTACATGCTTTGGTCTTCGCCTTCGGCTTCGTCAACTACGCGGTCAAGGACAACTTGCAAGTAGCAAGAGACACATTTGGGCCAACGTATATGATAGCCAGATCTGCGGCTCTCGTGCTGCATTTGGATGTCGCTCTCGTCCTCCTGCCCGTTTGCAGGACATTCATCTCGATTGCGAGACAAACGCCTCTGAATGGCATCATCCAGTTTGACAAGAACATCACCTTCCACATCACGACAGCTTGGTCGATTTTCTTTTTCTCGTGGGTCCATACGATTGCTCACTGGAACAACTTCGCGCAGATTGCTGCCAAGAATAATCTCGGCATCTACGGATGGCTAGTCGCGAATCTCGTGACAGGCCCTGGATGGACGGGATATATCATGTTGATAGCACTAACAGGAATGGTGGTCACTTCGTACGAGAAGCCGCGACGAGCGAATTACGAGCGATTCTGGTACACGCACCACATGTTCATCGTATTCTTTATGTTCTGGTCCATTCACGGAGCCTTCTGCATGATTCAGCCCGACTTCGCGCCGTTCTGTGTCTCGATTGGTACTTCCGCCGTCGGAGTCTTCTGGCAATACTGGATGTACGGAGGATTTATCTATCTAGCTGAACGGATAGCTCGCGAGGTCCGTGGCCGACACAAGACATACATCTCGAAGGTCATTCAGCATCCCAGCAATGTGTGTGAGATTCAGATCAAGAAGGAGAACACAAAGACGAAAGCGGGTCAATACATTTTCTTGTGCTGCCCGGAGGTTTCGCTTTGGCAGTACCACCCATTTACCCTAACTAGCGCACCTGAGGAGGACTATATTTCGATCCATGTGAGACTAGTTGGTGACTTTACGAGAGCACTCGCTCAGAGTCTCGGATGTGAGTTCGGTAAGAAGGAGGGCGGCAAGGACTCCTCTAAGGTTATAGGAGTTGATGACCAGAATGGCGATGTTGATCCCGCTCTCCGAAGAGTGCTTCCTCGCGTCTACGTCGACGGCCCATTCGGATCCGCCTCCGAAGACGTCTTCAAATATGAGGTTTCCGTCCTTTGCGGTGCTGGTATCGGTGTCACGCCGTTTGCCTCAATTTTGAAGTCGATCTGGTACCGAATGAACTACCCGCAGAAGAAGACGCGGCTTTCCAAGGTGTACTTCTTCTGGATTTGCAGAGATTTCGGGTCGTTCGAGTGGTTCCGATCGCTGCTACTGGCCATCGAGGCCCAGGACGTGGACAACCGCATCGAGATTCACACGTACCTAACGGCCAAGATCAAGGCTGACGACGCGACCAACATCATGATCAACGACGCCAACGCCGACAAGGACACCATTACTGGTCTGCGCAGCCCGACTAACTTCGGTCGTCCCAACTGGGACATGATCTTCCGCGGTATCCGTAAGCTCCACGCCCCTGCCGAGGCTGGTGTTTTCTTCTGTGGTCCCAAGGGTCTTGGTAGCGCGCTTCACGTCTTCTGTAATAAGTACAGCGAACCTGGGTAAGTTTTTCTACCAATTCCTATAACCACGTCTAGGTAAATGCTAATCAATATTTCTTCGTTTAGGTTCTCATTCGTCTGGGGCAAAGAAAACTTCTAAGCGCGAGAGATATATATCCTATCTTTCATGTGTACATCTATATCTACTACTATCTAAACCTATCTATCTTATAACGTTTTCTTAACCAACCCCTTTTCTTTTCTCTTACACGTGTTATGTCATCACCGGGCGGATATTATCCAATCTATTTACAACCCCCTCAGATAGAATTTATATACATATGAATATCCGATCCCCCCCGCCGCCCACATATACACATACGCTAAAGAATATATCATACCCCCCATGTATTGAGTGAGAGGCGCCGGACGCAGGATGAAAAATATTGAGCAATGATTTACTACTGAATTAGGCGATTTTTTTTTTAACTCTACAATATTTTTATTGGAAATATCAACCACTTGTTTTTTTCTGGGAAGTAGAAATATTGTGTACATGTATAGCATCGACTGCTTCATAGATGATAGCTTGACTTGTTGTAAGAACGGGTTCGTTTTTGTTTTAGGTTTTTAGATAACTTTTATTCTGCTCTTGATCAAAGCACTATAATAACATGAGGTTCCATTAGCAATTATTCTGACCATGTGAAAATTGCTATTTCAAAGTAAGACCTACCTAGGGATACTAGACGATCATGACGGCAAAATTGCGAGTAAATATATAGCTTTGCAAATTTTGATAAGTTGACCATACTTGTAGAAACTGGCGACTCTTAGTTCTTCAGATAGGAGACTACGGTTATTTAGCTACGGTTATTTAGCTACGGCTATTTAGTTGAATCAACTCACTGACTTAAGATAATTGGTAGTACTGAATGTTAGAAACAGGCACGATATATATTTCATGTAACGACCGGGTCTCGCTAATCATTATGAACCCAGGGGGTGTATCTTATAGATATATGTGGGAGAGCAAATACGTGTGATTATACACATCTGAAATCTGCAAGTCGTGATGGATCGATGGGTTGACCACATGGGATATTTGCGAGATCGCCCGTTGGGATGTGATTATATGACCGTTATGACCTGGCTAATTAGGGATTCTAGTTGTGAACTGTGGACCGTGACGTTTATATTGTGTTGCGCCTTGCTCGCGGCTTGAAACCCAACGGTTCTGGTGTTAAACGGGAATAACGGCGTGGCTTTGGTGGATTCGCATCGGAGCGTTAATACATTCACTTTTTGGCTGAGCGTCTTATTTTTGGAAACCTAAAGCCCCTTTTCCCTTACAAGTTGTGATTCTCGCTTATTTAATAACCTCGTCTAACCATCTAAAGCTACTATAGAAGCGAACATACAGCAGGAGAGTTTGGGTGTTTGCTGACGGAAAACGAGTATATTGGTTGTGAGGATGGTGGTGAGCTGAGGTATCTGAACTGTGCGCTGACCCCTATTTATGCCCTTAGGGTACTTATAAACCTTCCCTAGCACACCTAGTAGCTCTGACTTGTTGCGGTACAGCACTAGGGTTTCGTACCTGTTAGCAGTGCTGGTCCCGACTAGTTAGTCGTGCTCCGCCTCGCAGCCGGGGATTGGGGAACCGTTTTCTCTTGAACGGACCTCGGCCGTCGATGATCATGGGGGATTTGCTTATCCCTGCTTCGCACAATGCTGGGCATTACACACTTAGGTTCAAGAAAATAGATTGATCAAGCCTAGGTAGGTATTGAAAAGTTAATGTGATGGCTATCTTAAAGTTCAACTAATCTCGCCTTTCAACTTTGGGGGGGGAAAAAAGGTATCTAAGGTACATAAGTGGTGGCCGTGGGTACGTGTGGGAGATACAAAGTTTAATATCGTGAATTGGGGCGGATTATGAAAACACAAGTTTATCATAGTTTATTGCTGTTAAGGTAAATATATGCAGAAACATAGCAAAGATTGCCATTGCTAGTCCTAAATTAATGTTACAACTGAGTGTTGAGCAACCCGGTTGTACCATGAGATAAAAGGTTCTCACAATGACCGAGTGGTCATTGTGGCTCAATTCTGTTTATATAGTTTAACAGGTACTCTCCAATCAATCCCTGGCTGGGACGTAATAATTAAATGCCATCAAAAGTAGTGATGAGGATGTCCAATTACACTGGACGAACTTAGAAAAAGAACTTTGGATGAACTGTGAGCAACAAGGTCTGAAATAATGTAACATAGGTTAAGCTATGGGTTCTCTATTGACTTTTATTATAGTAGAAGGAGTAACAAGGGGTCTACCTATATACGATACCAGTGACCAAGTATTCGCTTAAGTTATGTTGGATAATTTATTATGTCTATAGAAAGATAAGATGTTTAATTTCGGGACGAATGAATGTAAAGATATGGCCTATCTAACATAAAGAAATGTTTTTGTAAATTTTAATATAAGGTGTACAGTGATGATTCCCCCTTTTAGTTGCTTGACTAGTAACGTACATAGGTAGTCAGTCATACTACCAGCTCATAACCCCACATCATATAGCATCCCTTTTCTACTGAGGTAACCCCCTTTTCTTAAACTGAATGAAAGGACCACTCTTCCAGCCAGCAATCGAATAATGACTTTCAAATCTCAGCTCAGACTCTGCTCCAAGTTCGATTGGGTCAGAATCAGACCAAAGTTTAGGGTAAGACTTTTCTTGCTCTGCGCCAAAGCGAAAGTCGTAGTTTACCAGAGTGTAAGCATATGATATGCTTGCAATCATGATCGCCACATGGCTACCGGCGCAGTTCCTGGGGCCGATTGAAAAGGGCGTAAACATAGTTTTAGCATGGGCTAACTCTGCTTCCGGCAGGGTGCCTGGAAGCCATCGTTCTGGCCAGAATCGAACAGGGTCGCGAAATACCCTACCGTCGCGGAACAGTGAAAAGAGACTGATGCCGACATCTTTACCTACAGGCATGGGGAGGTTGTCTGGGCCGATCGTGACTCCGGGACGCTCACACTCTCGCCAGTGGACCCCACATGCTGGCGGAAGGAGACGCATAACCTCATCGATTACTGCGCGGAGGTAGGCGCTGGATTCAAGCTCAGGGCCCCAGATGATCTCATCACCGGGCTGAAACTTGGCCCGCATTTCCGTCGCGAGCTTGTTGTATACGTCGGGGTAATGGGAAAGGTAGTGCAGGAACCCGGACAACATCATACCGTACCCGTCAGCAGAAGAGAAGGTGCTGAAGGCGCCCTCTCCAATCATCTGGGACCAATTATGTCCCGGCTTCTCTAGTTTGCCCTGGCCACTCTGTATAACGGGCCCAAAGATGCCACGGCTCTCGCGGGTGTTGCTGGCGATGGCTTCGTTTAAGAAACGCTGATACCACCCCGCGAACGTCCTGGCTTTTGGAGAGGCAAGGAGGAAAAGGCAGCTGACAAGATACCCCAGTCCAATGTTATCCAAGGCGGGCAACTGCTCCCAGAGCCCCATTTTCTTCTCGTGGATGTAAAGAGTGCTGAACACGAAATCTCGATCCTGGGTCTGCAGTAGATTCGTTTTCAAGCCCAGGCCGAAATCAGCCATAGTATCAAAGCCCAGGCAGAGATCTAGAACATGATTTTTAAGTATATCAAATCAAGCGGGGGTGGATTGGTTTCACGTACTCCATTTTCTCATGTCAGCTGCTGTGCTCCATCCATCGGAACAAGTGGGTTTCGTAAGTTGCGAGAAGTATATTTCGAGGTTTCGCAAGATAGCTGGTTCATACTGGGATAGTGACTCAGTGGTCACTCCAGATCGAAACACACGTCGGAGGTTATGATGCAACGTCTTGTCGGTGGAAGTCATTGTGCTCCAGCCGTCAGGGATTGGTATCATGGTACCATAGCCCTTAGCCTTTTTGAATGGCTTTCCATGTCCATAGATGCCTCCACTGGTGTGTTAGGCGCATTGTAACGTTAAGAATGAAATAAAAGCTTGATCAAACAAGCCTGATAAATGTGAATGCGAATGCGGTGTTGTACTCACCTGCCATATCGGGAGCATGAAGTGAAACGATTTGGTTCGGAGAATACCGTATAACATCTCCTATACAACATGTCAACCCAAATATCTGGCTTTATGCAGATGATAGGCACTGCAAACCATATTTTCGGTGGCACCTCTGCACATCAAGGTGCATGGTCCCTCTCCATGAATGATACGCCGAGTAAACACTCGTTACTTTGGCAAGAAACGGACCGGGAACATTGCTGAAGGGGTGGAAGTAAATCCTGTATAGCCCGATTCCAAGTAACTGAAGACTCTTAGCATTAGTGAACACTCGACCTTAGGTAACTCTACACAAACTTACAAGACAAGAGAAGCCGACCAAGCAGAAGGGCACAAGAGTCCCATATCCCAACGAGAAGAAGTCTATAGCGGTTTCCATGATGTAGGTTGCATATGTAGATCGTGGTAAAAAAGAAAAAGAAGAACCCGGTATATCTCTCTTTTGATGATAAAACAATATGCCAAGGTTTTGCCTCGGGCTCAGTTACTGCATGATACCAAGTTCAAATACATTTCAGCTTAGGCTGATTCATCCAACTCTGGGTTCATCCATTATCAACCTCGCATCGTCATCTTGCAACCCAATGACTGGTTTTCACCGAGGCCAATGTGGTTGGCCTGCACGCCTCAGCCCTCTGAAACTGATCTCCCGTCCTATGAAGCTGTTTAGTGGATGCACTGTGTAGGCGTTGGGTTACACTACCATTAATGTTGTTGTTGAAGAAAAAGAGTCACCTCACTCCTTACGAAATCCTTGAATCACCGCTTACGTTGTGGCGTTATTTTGTGATGCCATGCGGTTAGGACTTGGAAGGATCTATAAATGGATCCATAAATGGATTTAAACCCAGGACTCTGGTGTCTCACTGGTCACTCCGCTTGTTATACGCCGGATGGGGTCTAAGTGGTCTGTCAAATGGCGGGTCTCAATCAGAAAATAGTAGCTCGGAGACTATGGCCTCATGAGGTTAAGGTCGGGGTCATTGCCGGGGAACGCTTGCGCCCTGCTGCATGGTACTTCTTACGTTATCTACGTATAAGCCTGTTTCTTACGTTAGTCTCGTCTTATTGAGACGGTCACATCCATTCTAACCGCCAGTGCACATGTACCCAGCATATTCAGGGACCTCTAAAGCCTCTCTAACAGGGGAAATCAGCCCTACGATAGCCTACAATACATAAACTTTCCATGAAGCTATTAAAAGCTATCTAGGCTAGATTAAGAATGCCTACATAATGGCAGTTATACTCCTTTACCGAGTTCGTTCTCTGTTCTAGACAATTTGGTCAACTCGCACCGTAGAAACATTGTGTCCTAAAAGAAGTATTATTATTAAAGTTACAACACGATGACGGCACATCATGCTACGAGCCCCCCTAAACGCATTGCGATTGTGGGTGGTGGGATATCAGGAATGGCCTGTTCCTGGAAGCTACGGGATCACGACTGCGATGTAGACATATATGAATTTGAGAACAGACTGGGTGGACATGCCAACTCGGTTCCGTTCAGCGGCAATGGCCGCTCCGTTGACGTAGACACCGGGTTCGTTGTCATGGACGAAGCTACATATCGTGCGTGAGCCAAATATTCGAAGTGGACCCCCTGAGATAACTGGTAGCTAACTTACGGTACCTAGCCCAATTCAACAACTTTCTAAGGGAGATAGACGTCGAAACTATTCCCACTGATATGTCATTCGGAGTCTCGACTGCGGGGGGCATGTTCGAATGGGGCAGCTATTCAATCCTGAGCTTTGTTGGAAAGCTGTCAAACCTATTCAGCCCGTGGTATTGGAGACTCCTCTTCGATTTCGCGCGATTCAGCTTATTTGCCCCGGACGTTTGCCATACCGAACCGGTTCCACGCGTAAATGCGTCCTCGGTCAAGCTGACGGATGAACACCCCTTAGCTGAGACAGAGTCCATTGGAGAATACCTGAAAAGGGAAGGTTACTCGACACAGTTCATGACGTACTTTCTTCTCCCTATGGTGGCTGCTCCATGGTGTATCCACCCAGACGTTTTTGAACGTCGCTTTCCTGCTAAGCACCTTATTCAGTTCATGCAAGTGTGCCCCTACCCCTGAGCTTTGAATGGCTTCTCTCCTGAACTATAAGGGTCCTGCACCCACCAATGCATGCTTGGTACTAACGATTATCGCAGGCTAAATCATGGGTTGCTGGATGTGGGAACTAAAACCCTCAGGTGGCGGTCTTTTCGGAATGGATCGAAAACTTACGTCGGCGCATTTCAACAACGTCTTCCACAACGGCACCACTTGCACTTGAGTACGCCAGTCGAAAAAGTAACGAGACAAGTGGGAGGCGGCGTGGCCTTGCATTTCAAAGATCATCCCACTCGCATCTACGACCATGTAGTGCTTGCAGTTCATGCTAACCAGGCGTTAACTCTCCTGGGAGACAATGCCACGGCACTTGAACGTAGAATGCTTAGTAGCTTTGAAACAACTGAGAATGTTTGTTACTTACACTCAAGCACTTCGGTAAGCCTACATTACGTCTCACAGTATACTTTCGCAGCTAACCAAGATCCAGTACTTATCGAAGCGTCCATCGGCTCGCACGGCATGGACCTGTCTGTTCGAAAGTGACCACGGCGCAGAGGATTCTACGCGCGAGAAGACGTCTTCTGCGGCCTGCCTGGGACCCAGGATATCTATCACATTTGATATGAATAAGCTCCAGGCCATCCCGTTCCCCGGGGAGCCTGGCAGTCCGGGGCGAGTGCTTGTAACCATGAATCCAACCAAAGCCCCAAAGACATCGCAATCCAGCCAAGTCTATTACCACCCTACGTTCAGTGCACGGAGTATTCATATGGCTCGTCACCTGGACACTATCAACGGAGCCCAAAATGTGAGCTTTGCAGGTGCTTGGATGGGATTCGGATTCCATGAGGACGGCTTCGCTGCAGGCGCTCACGCTGCGCACATGATTGCTCACGGGCGCGAAAAAACGCCACAGTTAGATCTCATCTATGGGAACACGTGCTACCAGGATAGGAACGCGGGCTTTGCTAGGACTTGTTTGAAGATCGCTATTCTCGTAGTTCACCACATACTGGTTTTCATTTCTTTCTTTACGCAATTAGGTTAAAGCTGAACGGTAGACCATAGTAGACAAATATAGAACGAATTAACGCTCCAAAACCGACCACGAAGTGATATGCAATCAAAACTTAGGACCTTCTCAGAGCTGAGGCTTCGTCTTGGGGTGCTCCTCATCCCATTTCGCCTTTTTGGCCATGGCATCTGTGGACTTATTGGTGAAGCCCTCGTACAGAGCGGGCCAGTTGCCGCCGAGGGTGCGGATATCAATGGGGCGTCCGGATTTGACATCTACGTAGGTTGTGGAGCCCCTGACCTCGGCAACAATGGTTTGCTGGCGGAGAGAGAAGAGGGATGTTGTTCCACTGTTACGGGTGGGCTCTATCTTCTCTTGACGATAGGCCGCGATGAGCTAAATATAGTAGGGTTGTAATGAGTATAGGTAAATAGCTATGCTTATGATAACAAGAGAGAGAAAAAAAGAAGAAAAAGGACTGGACTAGGCTGGACGCACCGAGTCGGGATACTTGACCTGTCTTCGGATGTTCAGCTCGTACTTCCCTACAACAGGTATGACGGTTCGGGCATGTACCATGCCTTCATATTCCTCCTGGGAAAGATACTGGTCGTAACTCTCCATGACGCGATAGAAGCAGGTACCCAGAAAGTGCATATACTGGGCATGCATGACATGGCCAAAGGGATCCTGGTCTTCAGCCCAAACAACACCATGTTCGACCATAGTGGCAGGGTCGTATCCCATAGCCTCCAATGTGGCGAGCGCCTGGGCACGGAGTGACTTATAGGGGTCGCCTCCAACATGATCTGCGTTGGGCGCACCTGTGCGAGAGTAGGGAGATAGATAGGATGATTCGGCCAGGCGCGAAGTGAAGATAGGAGTGCCCTTGTCGTCCATCTTGGGTTGTGTGTATGTGTGTGTGTGTGTGTAAGTGAGTATGTGCAAGGTTAAATTTAGTACTAGTAGGAATGATATGATAAAAGTACTAGAAGTTGTAAGTTATTAAGGTTTATGTTATGCAGGTTGGAGTCCTGAATACAACTTAAATGGACGAGAAAGCCTCGACGGTTAATTATCGGTGTCTATCGGACCAGTTCTCTTTATTCGATCATCATAACCACAAGACCGTCCTTTTTAAAAACCCATGTCTCAGTACAACACCAACTGCCGTCACACAGCCGCACTACGGATGGCGCAACAGGGGTGAACCTATTAAACGTAAATACCTAGGTACTTGGGTACCTCGTAGGCAATGCAACATCATGTAAGCCCCGTACAGCTATGTAGAATCTGGATACGCATAACGCATACATACAGTATACTATAGTACTACCTACCTACCTAGGTGGTATTAGAGTCTGACATTAGAATCTGACATCAGCTGCGCCGCTCGGCTTCTGCTCCTATCAAGGCCACTCCGTGCTGCCCGTGATAAGTTATGACTTGAAATCCATGGGGGGTGGGGTAGGGGATTGTTTAGGCTTGCCATGAAAGGACAATGACTCCTTTAAAGTGCCGACCGGTTTTCTCTACTCCCATCTCGACCTGTCTATTACATTGTTAGGATTCTATCGAAATAGTCACTATTCGTAGGAGACCCTCCTATCACCTATGTCGTCCAACGGGTTTATCGCGTGGGATCCCAACTTAACAGACGAAAGCAAGGGCCAGTCAATATTTGCTTTATGCGTCTTATTTGATGTCCTTATCATCCTGTCAACTTTCGCGCGGGTTGGGACGAAGTTGCTTAGTAGAATGAGATTGGGAGCTGCCGACTATCTCATAATCATTTGTCTGGTGAGGTTGTTCCTCGAGAATAACTATGTTCAGTATAGTGCTGATATTGGTCAACATTGCAGACATTTAACTTAGCCGCCAATTCCCTTGAAATCCAGGCAGTGGACAACGGCTTCGGACGCCATCTTCAGTTTTTAACCCGGGACCAAGCGCTTACCATTAAGCGGCTCAGCCAGTACCTTCTCCTTCTCGCTAACATATCACTTTGGGCCGTCAAGATATCAGTTTGCTTTTTCATCCTCACCCTCATACAAGATACTCACTATCGTTCGAAATGGACCATATATGGCCTCATGATAGTAACTACTGCCTCTTCTCTCGGCCAAGGCATCGTTTGGGGACTACAGGCGAGACCTCTGAGGAAGCTCTGGGAGCCTGAAATTCCTGGTGAAGTTTGGAGTCTGGACCGTTTAGTGACTTCTATTATTGTTTGCACTAGTAAGTAAAGAAAAGAGTCCTTGTAAAGGTAAAGCTCCGGAGGCGGCAAGATAACAATGGTTTATAGTAATCAATAGCCTCACGGATTTATTCTATGCCCTGGCGCCTATTTACTTTTTTGGAGGCCTTCAGATGGCTCTGAAAAAAAGACTCATCATTCTTGGCCTAACAGGTTCAGGTTTATTGTAGGTTATCCTCCTCTTAGTGATCCCAATTTCTCTCGTCTATCATTCCATTATCATACAATAGTTACTTAGATCGTATGCGTGGCAGAGTATTTGCAACGTCCATCACCCGAGTCGCCTTTGACAAAGACTTCTACAATCCGGACTCTACCTGGGCCTTGCATTCGGTTTACCTCTGTACTATAATAGAACGCAACCTGGCCCAGATTGTGGCGGATCTCCCGGCGATTTTCGTATTCTTCCGCAGTATAAGTAACAAGGCACGGACGATATTTTCGGGGTCGGGGACGGGGACTGGTTCCAAGAGCCGCCGCTACGGCCCCAAAGACCCGTCTGACCACTCAGATCAGAGCTTCCAAAAGACACCCGGAAGATCTGCCAGGTTGACCGATACCGAAGTGGGCCCTGAGGAGGACGAAATACCCCTGAGAGACTCGCCTGAAGCCTCGAGAGGCAACAACAACAATATTACGATGCAGACGACGATCGACATACAATCGTATACAGCAAGTGTACACACCCAAGAGCAAACCCAAAACGACTTAATTCGTCCTTGGAATAATATGTCGGCTGAGCGTTAGGCTTCCGTGGGCACGCGAATGATGACATTTCGTTGATTTCGTTACGACTTTGAAGAGAGTGGATGGGAATGGGTGCCCTTGAGTCCGCGCTGTTGTTCTTTGATAGAACCAGCTTGTCGGAGCTTAGTGGGGAATATTGCTGTAACGTCCGAAGTATTATAATACCTATCACATTTGTATATGAGAAGAAAAAAACTTATAAATAACCAAAAATGAAACACGTTATAATACCTTGTGGTGCAGAAATATCATGATACCTAGTACCAAACATGCTGATGGCTGTGTAGCTACCTAAAATGATATCAGAATTCTAAAGCCGTCAAGTCCGCTTTAATATCATTGGTGGCGGAATGCCACTCAGTAGGAAATATATGTTGTGTCGACTTAGATCACTTAATAGCTAGCTAAACAAGTATCTAATTACCTATCGCTATATACGGATTTCTAGGCGATCCTACTTAAGGAGAACATTACAACTTCTCCATGCCCAATTCTTTGATGAATATGTCGGCTGCCTTCTCGCCTATCATCAAAGCGGTATTTACTGTGTTAGCTGAGACATTACTTGGAGCGATACTCATGTCGGCGATCTTCAAGCCCTTAATGCCGTGAACACTCAGGCTGCCGTCAACTACGCCCATCTTCTCAACAGGTGCCATTTTGCAGGTACCAAGGGGATGGTGGGACGAGTTAATATTCTCCTTTACCCACTGCTCTATAGCCCGATCGTCTTCTGGTGAGTAGTGGACCTCCTCCGGGGCAGGATCCGATGCACCGCTGGACTGGGCACCCTTGAGCATACTGGCTGCTGCAGAGCCTTCGGCGAAGAGCGGTCCTGGAGAAACCTGGCCCAGTTGGAACTTCATTTTTCTTGCTACTTGGCTCATCTTTTTATATAACCAGACCAGAGTCTGGAGATCTCCACCTTCGGGGTCGGTGAGAAAGCCCGACTTGAAATCTAGAGGATCATCGATCCTCGGACCCGTGATGTGCTTTGACGTCTCGCATTAGCTGTCCTTCGTTGAAGCGTCGCTGATGTCTTTTAAGAGGGACTGTAGGAGGGAAAACTTACCACATGCCCCCTGGAACGAGGGTACGGACTGTAGCAGCCTATTGAGAAGTACTGGCGCTCAGTTGGGTAAGCAAGGGGATCGCCAAGGATTCTGTAGGTGGTATCAGCTCCTATATAGATTATGTAGGCCTCACCACTACTCTAGGTAGATAGCACTTACCCCGCGATGAGAACCAGCGAACCAAGGGGCTTGCTTGGGGTATGTGCAAAGTCTTGATCCCAGATCTTACGAAGTCCAGGCTTGAAGCGGGCAATTTCATCCTGGGTTGGTCGGAGTTTGGAGGAGGCATCGATCCCGTTCCAGCTCAGGATTTTCGCTTCGCTCGCCAGAAGCTGTGCCATATCCATTACACCGTTTATAACACTGTCTACGGACTGCCCTGGAGTAAGGCTCGAGTTATATGTGGCCATGACCATATGGTGATCTTGGTAACCATGACCGACACCGGGCAAATCTAAAATGACAGGCACACCAGCCTTTTCTAAGGTCTTGCGACCGCCAATACCCGATCTTTCAAGAAGTTGGGGCGTGCTGAGTGAGCCTGTGGAGACGACCACGAGCCTTCTAGCCTTGATCGTAGAAGTTGACTTCTGCGACGAGCCTGATTCGAACGCCGGATTGGTGCGGAATTCTACACCTGAAGCCCGGTTATCCCCATCAAAAATAATCCGGGTTACCTGAGACTGAACGAGGACGTGTAGATTCTCGCAGCCTTCACTCCGAAGACGAGGATGTAAGTACGTATGAGCAGTATCCTGTCTCTCGCCTGTGTCCGGTGACACGTATCGATCAGCGGCCGAAACAGCATTACTGGACACGAGGTCTTGTAAGTCCTCAACAAATGGATGTCCAGCTTCATCGAGTGAAGAAATAAAATCATCTCGGAGAGCGGGACAACTATATGTGCCATCTGATACATCAATAGGACCTTCCAACCCGTGGCTATTACTGCTCCTCGGGGGGTGGTACGTTTCAAACTGCGGCAGTTTCTTAGTAGAAACAAATCTGCGTCTAAGTCACGACATACCTTCTTCAAAAAAGGGAGGAGATCCTTACTAGACCATCCTTCAGTGTCCCAAGAATCATAGTCGACCTGCTGGGCCCGTGCATATATGGCGCCATTGACGGATGAGCCACCACCCAGAATACTGCCAGTGACAACTGCGACAGATCGATTATCCAACTGCTCTTCTGATTTTGAGACATAGGTCAAGGATGAATTGCTCTGAGGGCCATAGTTTGCTCTATAAAGAGCCGGGTGGATGATGGTTGGAGTGCGATAGTTGTCGGGTCCGGCCTCAATTACAAGTATGGTAGTCTGAGGGTCTGCGTCGGCGAGTCTGGCTGCAATAATAGAGCCCGCTGTGCCGCCTGCGCAAGACAGCGTAAGTAACTTAATTTACACAGGTGAAAATAGCCGGTTCGAACCCACCACCCACAACTATGACATCTACCTCGTCTAGGCCTGACGGCAGCTCTGAAGAAATCATTCCTAAAGAAAGCAGAGCAACACTGATTGGTGTGAACTGTGCGAAGAGAATCGAAGAATCAGAGAATCACAGCGATGTGAGAGAAAAGAGTGTAGGTAGTGATTCTTATAATTATAATTTCTCTTTCCCTGTAGTAATTGTCCTCCGGCTAACGTAAGGGAAGATGAAAAGGGGCAGTTGGGAACACAAGTAGGCCGGGATGCATAATCACTGCATCACTGGATCAACTAATTGTGTGTTATAGAGCACGACCGACAGCGTGGCCAACCAGGAAGAAGAGAAGGGCGGTCTAGCAGGGAAATATTCCCTTGCTTACTACCCATCTACGAGCAGTGCGACACGACATCTAATAGATAGCTTGTTGGTTCATGTAGTTAGCAAACGTCCATACATCAGCGGGGTCGAAGAAGACTCCAGATAAAACGGCGAAGTTGACGAAGCAGCACAGTAATCGCATTTTTCTAGTCTTGGACCATACGATGTCTGATTCCACAAGCCCAACATTTACCCTTGGTTCTGAAATAGAGGTGCCGTGTAATGTGATGTCTTTGTCATGATAGCAGCTAGTATATAAGGGAGAGAGGGGGACGTAAATAGATGCTTAGTCCTTCCAAAGACTAAGGGGCCTAGAGGGCCCTTATATACAGAGAAAGGGGTATGGAGTAAGGGCGAACCCCCTAGTAGTGGCTGTTGCTATGACAATCTGTTTGTGTCCCCCCCCTCCCCCCTTCTGATGCCTTTTTATTACCCATGGGTCGGACTTAGCTAAATACCTAGGATAATTGATAGATGGTATATATACACTTATATGCGTCGACATCTCTAGCTTGGAGTGTCGCCACCCTTTCACCTACCAGTGAGCGATAATAGCTAATAAGTAGAAGGCCATGTATATGTAAGAATAATAACACTAGAAATGGTAGTGTATGGGGTGCAGCCCATATATTAGTTGGTAATGTATGTGCGTAAAGGTCAGCGAGGGCTTCAATTAGGTTGTTGACCTGGGTAAATACAGCTGCGGGGCCTAGGAGGTTTTATTCTTTATCTCCATGTTGTTGTGGGGATTAGGGCAGCTAGGAACCTATATGTAGATTGCGTTGTTTTACAAGTTGGCATGAAGTTCTTCCTTTTTACTCAGTTACACAGATCAATATATCTTCTTTACGTTCATTTTATTTCCATTTTCTTCATAACTAAATAGTATGACGGTTAGGTGTCGTCGACTAGGAACCATAGTCCCTAGTCCCTTACATCCTCATACACTTGAGGGTAAGGGGTCTCCTCTATCCGCAGTTCACTATAATTCATCTCATAACTAATACATAATCTAGTGTTAGCCTATATGTAGGCTTTGACTAACTAGCTGAGGGCTCAGTCATTTCTTTTCAACGACATAGCCTTCTTTACCTCCCACTCCCAGGCCGTCAACTCGTCGTCTTCCCCACCTTCCCCGTCGTTTCCCTGACCACCGATCATCCGCTTCATGCTGGCGTTGCGCTCCGGCCGTGCTAGAAGCGCCAGGCTGTAGCGATCAACGAACCTTTGCTGCCCTGGGGCGCAGTGTACGCGGTGTACGTTACTGCGAAGGATTCCGCCCGTCCACTGCACCATGGCATCGCCAAGGTTGACAATCAAGTGGCCGGGTTGCGGCCGGACCCACCCCCACGCATCCACATCGGACGGGCTCTTGCCAGGCGCTAGGACCTGTAAGCCACCCACGACGTTGGCCAGTAGCGTGATGGTGCCAAAATCGGTGTGGTGGATCATGTTAGTTCGCGCAGGCTCTTCTTCCTGCGTAGCGAAGGCCTTGATAATCCGCACCACCGTCCCAGACGGTTTCGTTGGCTCCTGCAGGGAAGTAAACGCATCATGCGGCAACGATAGCTGGGTGGCTAACGTAGAGTTGATCGTCGCCAGGATACTCTGACCGTGTTTCAGGAAGGATGTGAAGAGAGGGAAGTGGCTCTGTACCAGTGGCGGAATTGGCTGTGTGGTGTTGGTGCCCATAATGCTGTCTTGGCCAAGGTTGAACCACTCGAACCGGTCTGGCTCATTGGTCTCAATTTTCGCCTGGCCACGCGGCTTGAATCTAAAAAGGGGGTGGGGTGAGAAAGGAGGATGAAAGAAACGAAAAAGGAACTAACGTCTTAACTTACCCCAGAAAGCTTTTCGGGATATCATGCAGATACTTTTCTTTAACGTCCTCTGGAAGGTTCAGAATATCCTTGCCTATACTAAGGAGCTGGTCAATCTCCGTCATGATTGTTTCCCCCAGTGCGTCCTGGCGGAGGTCGAGCAAGAAAAAGCCAAGCTCCCGACATGCGTCCAGCATCAGTCGAGCTGTAGCCTCGTCCCCGGAATGTAGGCCGGTCAACGAGACAGTGTGCATGGGAATTACTGGCACATTGTCAGGAAATGGAGGCACGGCGGTGAAGTGTTTATCAGAAGCCATGGTATGTAGACAGCCGAATAGCTATGTATGTCTCAAGTAAATGTTTCGATGGTGAACTGGTCAAATTTCGAAAAGTTCGTAAGAAACTACTTTTTTTCAGGAGGGAGGGAGGACGAGCCGTTACATACATAAGGCGCTGAAGTCACTAAATGTAACAGTAAGATACAGATCTTACTCCTGGCTTACACGGTAGATAGGTTGACCCCCTATGTATGGTACTTTTCAAGGCGCAAAGCTTAAAATAACATACCTCGGGACTCGGATATAGCTAAACACCAACGAATAATCTTCAACAAGAATTTCCCTCGCGGATTGTTACTCTAAAGAATCACCACCGTGCAGCCTCGCGTTGCACCAATTGGCCCCCTTACGTGTTATGGGACGACTAACGATAAAAACAATACAATAGGGGAAAGATACTGGGCGAATAGGCGGGGTAGTAGGTTCAGCCAACCTCGGCTGCGTGTCAAAGGCGTAGCAGTAGTGCTTTGGAACTCGGTGTCCTTACTTCATTCACAGAGGTAATGGCCCAGTAGAATCCGGCATGATGGCCTTGAAGTATCCCTTGATAGAAATACTGGCAACTCAAATATAATCCCAGCACATCCCAGCCTAGCGAAGAGAAGAAAGAATATGACGACTTGACCTAGTATCTACTTCAGCAAGGCAAGAAGAACAGAAAGCAGTCCATACAATGGAGAACGGGACGAAACCAACAGAAGCTGCTCCTAAACGCCAAGGACCAAATGTTGTTCTTCAAACCCTCAGTACATTTATCATCTTCTTCAACGCTTGGTAGGTTATTTCACTTGTCTTACAATTGAAACCGCACAACTCTGCTAACCACTATTGTTCAGGGGACTGCTCCTCACCGCTGGCGTCTTTCAAACCTACTATGAGCAGGTCGCTCTCCGCGATGAATCGAGCTCCATCATTTCCTGGATTTCGACAACATGCGCCTTTCTCACTCTAGCGACCGGTGCAGTCACTGGCGCACTCTACGATCGGGGCTTCTATCGTGTCTTGTTGCTCTCCGGCACTTTGCTACAGGTCTTCGGTCTCATGATGATGAGTCTCTGCACCGAGTACTATCAGTTCTTCCTCTGTCAAGCAATTTGTGTCGGTGTTGGCGCTGGAATTTCCTTCACGCCCAGCGTAGCCGCTTTGGCTGCTTGCGTGACAGAGCCATCTGCTCGTGCCAAAGTTATGGGACTCGTGGCGTGCGGGAGCAGTGTGGGCGGCATCGTTTACCCCATCATGTTCCGTTTTCTAGTCCCCGAGATAGGTTTCCCTTGGACCGTCCGCATCATCGGCTTTCTGGCCCTGGGGTTGGATTTGATTTCCTACTTGCCTCTCCTGAGCCACCAGAAACAGCCAGCGGGACGCCGCCCGTTTTTCGACCCTTCTACCCTGACCGATCTGCCTTTCATGCTTCTCTGCGTAGCTTCTATCTGTAGCGCCACGGCGTACTACATCCCGTTCATTTACCTCCCACTGGTGACAGCGGAAAGAATACCATCTGTCGGCGCTGACTTCGGCTTTGACTTGCTCGCCATAGTCAATGGGTCTTCTGCATTTGGTCGGATTATGGGCGGCCTGGCTGCTGCTAAGTTTGGTCCCACCGAAACCATATGCGTCTGTCTGTGTTTCGGCTCTATTTTATTGTTTTGCTGGATCGCAGTTGGCACCATAGCTGGTACCATAGCCTGGTCGGTTTTCTGGGGAATAACATCTGGTGTTTTGGTTGCCTTGCCAGGCGCAATGGTCCCCCTCTTTTGCCCCTCTCTGGCTGTAGTCGGCACACGGTCTGGCATGTATTGGACCTTTGTTGGTTTGGGCCTGCTGATAGGAAGCCCGATTGGGGGGGCCATTCATGATGGTAGGTCAACCGCAGATTCTACCCGGTGGCAGATGCAAGTTTTCGCAGGGGTCTTCATGATTACGGCTGCATTACTGGTAGTATACCCTATTGTTCGTTTGCGGCGTAGGAATAGGGCTGTGTAGGGGACTGGATACACTGTTGGGTGGTCTTATGTACGCACTAGATAGATAGCCTTGCTTAGAATATGATAATCTCCTTGGTTTTTTTTTCTTTTTCGCGTATCAAGTACCAATTTATATCCCCTTCTCCCTTGTACCTTAATGATATATCAGCCTGACACCAACCTGAGAACGTTCACAGGTCATCAACCTCCCTTGCACTACTAGCCCACAATGGCCACTACAACGCCTTTCTATTATCTTTGCCCAACCTTATCACCCGTCCAGCTCCTAGCCACTTGTTTTTTCTTGTGTATAGCTATTAATATAGCTCTATCACGGAGAAGAAGTTATACCAAAATCCCCACTCAAAATTCCCCAGTTACACATCACGGAGTTTTACTAGACAAGCCGCAGATCATCAAATGCAACATTTCTCACTGTCGACTTCTCCCCAAGACGCACCAGTTTACCTATTCGTACCTATCTCTTGGAATCCCCGTGAAATCTTCAGGTTCCAGCTGGGAGTCATACCCAAGCACAACTAGATGGTGGTTGAGGTGCCTCCTCAATGTGCCAGCTGAAGCCCACCTGAATAGGGGCATATACGGGAAGACCCTTGCTGAGAATGTCGATGGCTACCTAAAGCAAAATGTATTCACTAACCCTATTGCGCTTCTCGGAAACTATAACTAATGAACTATAAACTGATTACAGGGCCTGGATTCATCACAATATCCTTACGTATATTTAGTGACGTCTGCCACTTTCTTTGGTTATAGCTTCAACCCAGCGTCTTTTTGGTATCTCTATTCAGAGAATCGGCAATTGATGCACGTCATCGCGGAAGTGAATAATACGTTTGGGGAACGGCGAATGTACATTTTTTCTAACACAGAAGAAGGCGGAAAACAGTTCAAACAGATTCGCGACAAGGACTTTCACGTCTCACCTTTCAGTTCAAGGAAAGGGTCTTATGTGCTCTCTACTGCGGATCCTGCTAGTGGGAATATCGCTATAACTACTACACTACGCTCGTCGAAATGTCATCCTAAATTGATAGCCCGATGGTGGTCTATTGCTCCGGCCATAGATCCGACAGCCCTCTCAACGCTTGATTGTCTATCGTTACTAATAATGTGGGGGTGGACTGTTCTCCTTACATGTAAGGCTCTACACACAGCATTTCTCCTAGAACGAATTGAGTTGACAAAGTTGTATAGTCCCCAGGATACTTATTCAGGCATTCCTACTTGCTCAGGTTCGCAAACTCCAAATTTGGTATCGTCCGGAGCCGAGGGAGTCGTCCGTGGCACGGCAAGCCACTAGAAGTGAAGCTTTCCTCGCCTCTATTCTCATTCGATACCTACGATTTCTTCTTGACTCAGCGCCCAGGAGGCTTTGCCTATCAGTAGGCCATGGAGGAATGAACCAGGAGGAAGCGCTTTACATTCACACACCGCTAGATATGCGATTGGTGCATGACGATGGTCGCTCAGAATTACATCTAAGGATCACTACGCCTCAATTCTACCGCCAGATGGTAACGTATGAGAGCATCGCCGGCTATCTCTCTTATACATTGCTCCATCCGTACAGTGAAAATCACACGGCGCGATCGGAACATGCGGAAAGTCTCATTGCTACGATACAGGAGCTTGAGGCTGTCAGCAGATACCGGAAAGCGACAGAAAGACATGTCAGATTCTGGGCGCCACTGCCGGGTATCTGCTGGGTCATCTACTCCCTTCTTCGATCCAAAAAGCCTTCCAGGGGTAGCTACCCAGACCCTGGCCTCCCTTCTGCGCGTGTAAGTTCAAAGGTTGCAGAGATATCGGTTATTCCGCGAGAACATACGATAGAAAAAACTTACTTGCTGGACGACTTCGTACGCAACCATTGCAGTTGCCTGGTTCAGCTGCAATATATGGGCGCCTCCATTGGGTTGCAGTGTAGGGCTTGGTTCATGGCGGTGGTAGGGGGAGAGTAGCAGTTGGGGTCGGCTTATGCATATTAAAAAGACATTCCCGCCTATAGATCTGTTTTGGTACCAGGCAAAGATAGGGGGTGCAGTATTCATCAAGTCACAGGGATAGGGCGAAATCCAGATTGTCTAGCTACCCGCTTTTACTCTATGCAGTTGGACGGCCTAGGTATGTAGTGTTGGTGATACCTAAGTGATCCTTCCAAAGTTCTACATCCATGTATCGAAGCTGAAGTGTATAAAGCCACAAGAAAGTACTTAACATAAGCAATGACCTAAAAACATTAGCGCACATTGATCCATGGATATGGTTGGTTGTAATATTGTGTAACTTATAGGACTCTTTATATAGTAAGTCAATAATAACCCAATGGCAGACCAGAAATACTTCGAGCCTTACATGCTCATTGAAACTTGCAACGCCCTTTGATTACTACCTACCCAGGTTATGTAACCTAATCAGGTCATCATAACTATAACTGAATCAAGTTTCTGCAAGTAAGATCGGGTGTATCTTGTGTCTATAGACACTCCCTTCATCAAAGTCCTACCAGAATCCTTCGGAATTTACGTCTAACATCTTGTGTTGTGTGAATACGACGTGATTGAAAATTATTGTCTCAGTATTTATTATTGAAATTATTTTTCTTTCCGCATGATATTGCAGTTATACATGTATCACAGTCTGATATCGCAGACTGACCTACTAGATCACCGAGTATGGTTACAGCAGAGTGCAAGCCCCGACTGGACGACCTGGTTGAGCAGCCCACCACTGACGGGGGCTCATCAGGAAGAGGAAAAGACGATCCAAGTCTGGCCTCCGAGAGTCCTGTAGACCACGAAGAAGTCTTCTCGCCTGATCAACAACGAGCGATCATCCACCGTGTGTACGTGTTCCACTTTGAGATACAACCTACAACTGGCACGCTTCTCTCCGCAGGCATCCCCCAGCCGTGATTCGACGGCTATTTGCAGAACTTGTCCACCGAGCATCTCTCGCTGTCAAATGCTTACCACTAGTGTAGTGACCGCCGTCTCGTCGTCGTCCTTGCTTGTCTCTACGTCATCTCCCTCGTAGACCGTGTCAATATCTCGACGGCTGCCATCGCTGGATTGAACGAAGACTTGGGGCTCCAAGTGGGATCCCGCTATTCTATAATCATACTCACATTCTTCGTAGCCTACACCGTCTTCCAGCCGCTTGGCACCGTTCTCACTAGGAAGATCGGGCCCAGATGGTTCCTAAGTTCGATCACCCTGGCCTGGGGTGTCGTCATGATAGGGACCGGCTTCGTTGACTCGTGGCAGAGCCTTGCGGGGCTACGTGTGTTGATTGGGTAAGTCTATCATACCCGATTCCAAACACCAAACTTCTGAAAGGAGAAGTGCGGATCGTCGGGAGGACAATGACGGTAACCAATACCAAGACAAATTCGTACTCTTCTCTGTAGGCGAAGATGGTTCTGATTTCGATCACAGGGTTTTCGAGGCCGGTTATTTCCCCGGTGCCATTTACCTCATCAGTACTTGGTACACTCGTTTTGAAACACAGAAGCGATACACGGTATTTTACGGCATCGGCTGCGTAGCTGGTGCCCTTGGTGGGATACTTGCCTATGGTCTTTCGCAGATGGAGGGGCTGCGCGGTCTTCGCGGCTGGAGATGGATTTTTATAATCGAGGGCGTTGCCTCATGTGTCGGCGCTCTCCTCTCGTACTTCTTTCTCGTGGGGTTTCCAGAGGAGTCTCACCAGTCCTGGAGGTTTCTGAACCGCCAGGAGCGCGACTTCATTATCCGCCGGGTCAACCGCGACAGAGCGGACGCAGTAACTGAGCCATTCTCATTCTCTGCATTTTTGCAGCCGGCTTCTGACTTGAAGATTTGGGTTTTTGCCTTCATTTTCTTCTGTGTTACAACCGTGGGATATTCGATTAATTACTTCCTCCCAATCATCCTCCTCGGCATGGGTAAGTCTATATGTGTACTTCTTCCTAAATTTATCATACCCCTTTTCCCCAACACTGCTCCAAAGACCTAACCCGCCAACTACTCCACAGATTTCACCGTTGCAGAGGCCCAATGTCTCATTGTTCCGCCATGGGTCTTTACTGGTTTATACATGTATGGACAGGCCTGGCTTGGCGATAGGTTCCGTCTGCGAGGGCCCTTCATCGCTTTCAATGCGGTGCTCGCGCTCATTGGGCTCTCGATCATGGGATTTCACCCCCAGAACCCGGTTCGATACTTCGGGGTATTCTTCGTCCTGGCCGGTGCCAGCGGAAATACCCCCCCGGTGCTAACCTACCAAGCCAATAACGTTCGCGGGCACTGGCAGCGAGCCTTCTGCAGCGCTACCCTGGTCGGCGCAGGCGGTATTGGCGGCATCGCCGGCGCGTTGGTCTTCCGGAGCCAGGATCAACCACATTATCTCCCCGGAATCTACGCGTCCATCGCGTGCAATGTGTGCATTCTTATTTGCGTTGCGGGGCTGTCTATATGGTTCCGGCACCGCAATGAGAAGGCAAGACAGGGACAGGTCGTGTTGGAAGGGCTTGAAAACTTCTTGTATACTTATTAGGTCATGTAACAGCATACGATACTATGCATGCTACCACTAAAAAGGCTTCAATTTTCAGTTTTTTTTGCAATATAGCGATTATTATCTGACTATTTTTGTGGTAACCGTCAGATCTGGAAGCAGAAGTGCTATGTATATATATATATACATATATTTATGTACATTTAGGAACTCATGAGGCCCCTAGTTCCCTTACCTTCCAGAACATGTGTGGTTTACATCAATAATATTCTTCCCATTATTTTTCTCAAGAAGTTAGTTTCGACTTAAAAATGTTAATACATTCCCTAATTTATATGCCTATTGTTCATTTCTAAACTACACGCCATGATGGTTGGGTGTTGTAGACTGGTGGCAGCGCTCAATCACTCACAGCCTCATACAACTAAGGGTGGTTAGTGTTGCTTCATCCCTGGTATAATAATTTTTAGCTACCTAGCGTATGAGTTTATTCCAATTATCTTCACAAAAAGGATGTAGTTATCGCTCGCTTTTGCCACAGAATTTAACTATGAATTGCACACAATCTTCCCCAAACAAGCCAAAGGCTTTCCCGAAGGTGCTGCCTTAAAAAGATAACAACTTGACCATCATGTAAAAAATCAACCGAAATCAATACAGACATCACTTGTTAGATATATCCGATGTCTACTGTCCAAGTGTGTGCATCACGGTCAGGCTTTGCGGTACTTGTCACATTGTCGCCGATTACATAGAACCCCCTCCGCGAGGATCCCTTTCTCTGGCCATATCTGGCTCTGTTGCATTAACTACTACTGAAATAAAGATAGGGAGGACCCCCTACCAATAGCTGTATGAGGCTGTGAGGGATTAGGGACCACAGTCCCTGATCTATCGCATTTAACCATGATACTATTTATTTGTAAAGAAGTTATATAGAAAGAATCTTTAATAAAGAAATATATTGATCTATGCTGTATAGTAACGGTGACGTGCTATGCTAAAGGAAAAAGGAAACTATCGCAAACTTGTAAAGCAATGCAATCTATACATACCTAATTATGGTTCCTGGTTTCCCTAGTCCCTACAACACTGCCACCCTCTTCGAGATCTTGTCAATCACAAATATTAAGTACACCTTCAACCTATAACTGCTAATCCCGTGTCCCTATGGGGGAAATTTGGCAAAGCCATACCTACATGTAGTAAGCCAGCGCGTATTATTCTAGTGAGCGAGCACGCTACAACCTGGCTTGGGGACAATTAGTTCAGATATCAAGAAATAACTTCCCGATGGCCGACTGATCATTGTCTACTAGTTGAGGTCTTTCGTGGGTTACCTCTTACCGTCTCATCTGGAACTAAAAAAATAATATCTACTATAACTCTCCTTTTTTTACTAGGTAAGTCGATCAGTTTAGGGAGGGGTTCCTGTAGCACATATTTAAAAGAAGTTTCCCCCTTGTGGTATAGCGATGCCACTTGACTTATTCACTTCAAACTTCCCAAATCGTTGATCTGGTATCAGTTTACGTGCACATTGTTAAAACCCTCGGATCGTGGTCTTTATCGAACTTCCACAGTGCGTCCTTTTCTGTTACGTCAGCAGATGACTTAGCAGGCTTAGCTATTAGTTTTCTTTCTTTTGGGTTTCATCATTATCTCTCTCTTTTTTACACATACATACACATACACACACACGCAGATAGCATAATAAAGACTATTGTGCCCAGTGTTCCGTGTGTGGAGGGGGTTATTCTTTACATGGTAGTATTTTTCATTTTTTTTGTTTGTTTTGGCAACGGAAACCTTTGGTCGGTTGCCTTCTTGGCTTTGGTTTCTCGTTGAGACCTTAAATTAACCTACAACTATACCTACAACTATAACTATAACTACAACTACTACAACAACAAGAACAACAACATTAAAAGCATTTATCGCGATGGCGAAGAAGAAGAGAAAAAAAGAAACCTCATAGCGGCTAAGACTTAGCTCGAACTAATCTTTAATAAGCTTTTACAACTAACTAACAGCTGTTAACCTTTAATTAACATTCTTATTTATTACGGGCCTCATAGCTACCTTGAACTAGTGTTTTTACCTTTATATAAGAGGAAGTACGCGTTGAAAGGAAGGGGACTAAGTAGGCGCCGAAACTGGAAAACGGATTGTGTTGACACTATGGAGAGGCAAGGCTATAGGGCATCACGAGGACGTGATGGCTTCATTTTGGGGGAGGGGTTGTTACGTTAGCAGATGACTTAGCAGGCTTAGCTATTAGTTTTTCTTCTTTTGGGTTTTATTATTATTTCTTTTTCTTTTATATACATACATACACATATACACACGCAGATAGCATAATAAAGACCATTGTGCTTAGTGTCCCGTGTGTGGAGGGGGTTATCCCCCACATTTTCATTGCCCCCTTTCAAGCTCGTCTCCTCACATGGTGTGATCTGACCTTGACCCCAATCTCCTCACTGTTGCTACCTGTTACGTGTTGGCAAAAAGGGAGGTAATGTGAATATATAAATATACTTTTTTTGACTTTATAACCTTTTTTCTAGCTACTAAATACTTAGACGCAAGAGTTCTTGTTGCACGAGGACATGGATAAAGCCTAGGGGTATGATATTGCAGTGTAGGATCTAGTTAATATATCTTAGATGAAGGATTGTATGTATTTAATAAATAAAGGAGAATTGGAGGGGAAGGGGAAAAGAGGATTTATCGATTATGACGTTATGTTTCTGCCTTCCTTTCTATTCAATTTGTATGATTTAAGATCTTAGTGTGTTAGGGATGTGAATAGGGGCTTTATTGCCTATTAAGGGAGTTTGAGTTTCACGTGAAGCACCCAACCTAGACTCAGCGAGCAATAAAATAGATGTTGCATAATGAATTTGTTCGGCGGCTAGCGACGTTACTAAATGTACTTGAGTAATCAATCTAGTAAACTATTAGGATTTCGTTGTGCATCCGAAGCATGTTCTCCTTTCTATTTGTACGACTGAACCTCAATATTGTAATTACTGGATTGCGGTGCATACACGTAGTTCTTAGATCAAGTGGTTACGGGGGTTAGGTTATTCTGGAACATGAGATGTATAGGCGCTACTACGTAGTTGTCGGAATAGCCCCTTTGCCAGGGATGGCATCCGAGCTGCTCTCCGCCGGCCCCACCAGACCCATGGGTCCGGAAATGGTCCGATCCGACGGAACCGTAGGATCCATTCTATACCGTACTCCTTGGAGGCCGAACCACCACTAAGACCTACAATTGGAACCACTAATAAATTAGAAAAAAATATGGCCTAGTCGATATCCTCTTTCTACTTTCCATACACTATTAGATATTGTTTCCAGCGAACCTGTGGCCTACGTATACCTCGCTACTATACGGGAAAAGAAGGTGGGGCGGCGGAGACGGTTGACGAACAGCTGTAACGTGCGGAATCACCAAGTTGGGTTAGGAAGCCTGTCCCCCACCTAGCCCCGCGATTTAAGTAACCTAAATAAGTTATGTAAGTAAGTAAGTAAGTATGTAGTATGTAGTATACAGAATAGATGTGCTGCTCAGCCGGGTACGTATAGTTGGCTAGACAGTCACGAGCGCTGGTTTCTCGGGAATTCGCACCAATCACCTACTATAGCAGTTTGGGGTAGCGTCTAGGCGGAGGGGGAGGTGACATGAATACTCGAAGCAAGGAGTCTGAGGTAGTTCTTAATCATTGAAATCTAGAGAAATTTATTTATTTATTTATTTTAGTCTTTATATGCCTTACCAGCATAGTGGAATAATAGAGTAGTTTGCTGATGCTTAACTTTAATATGTAAGATAACATCAAGTTGTAACACAATCTAGATGAGGAGGAGGGTAGTAGTGTTGGTAGTGTTGTACCTAGAATTGGGGAGTGGAGGTGAACTACGTGATTCGGGGTAAAATACTTAATCTAGATTAATACATATCGATAGGCTATGTTATATGGTTAAATTCGATCTCGATGTTGGAATGCTAGGTAAAGGGGAGATTCCCCGGTTTTCCGCCGAAGAGCGTACTAGTTCTCTTTCTGCTTTCTTCGGCTGCGCATCTCTGGGGTTTATTTATTAGTTGCAGGAAAGCTGTTTACCTGCCTCGGTCCTTAAACATACCATCGTTGATCGGTTTGTTGAATTTGATCAAAACACGATGTGTATTAATTACTAGGTAGGCAGGGGATCGCGGAATTGTCAGGCGGCTGAGAAAAGAGATTGATGCTGATCGACATCAGCTAAAGCCCTACTATGACTATACATTTATCTCCGTACTTATTGTTCTCCAATATCAAACGGTCAACACCGAACAAACACTTTATCTGTGTGACGGAACCTGGGATCTATCCCTACGTCTGTAGCTCAAACTTACAGGCAATCGCAATAACAACAATAATTATAATAAACTTTCGTCTTGCAGTATGCATCTCTAGAAACCTTAGGTAGATTGGTAGGTACATATGTGCTTACCAGTAACAGTAAACAAACACCCGACAAACACCTCTTATTGATTATGAGGTCATCCGGCTTTCCCTTTTCTTCATTCCGGGATTTCCCCTTCTTCTTTTTTTTTCTTTTTCTGTTTTTTCTTCTTCTTTTTTTTCTATCCTATCCAGTCTTTGTCTTGTCTCTCCTACCGAAGGAGGGGCAATGGAGGGGTTCCAGTACGTAACGCGGCCTACAGGGTTCTCCAATCTCTCCGTATATACTAAATAGTCAGGCCCACTTTATGTATGCATCTTGCCATTATTGGACAGTAGCTGGGGCATAAGTAGTCGCTAACGAAAAAAGAGCTGTAGCTGCCATGCACGCAACCTGCAAGTAGAGTGGATACTTGTAGCATGACATCACCCAAAGGTCCAGGATGGTTAGAATACCTAGTGACTTACCTAGTAACCTACCCAGTAACCTACAGTTCTCCTACTCAAACCACATTTAACCTTCCGAAAGGGGGGAAACTCTCTTCTTGTGATTCTCGTCTTCCTTTTTGTTTAAATACTTGGACTTTCTCTCCCTCTTTCTCTTCTTCTTTTTCTCCCTTCTTTGTCTTTTATTCATCCTCTATTGCTATATCTCTTCCAAACCTCAAGCCACTCCAGTATCTCTTACCTGCTCCTCCCTTTTTCCCTCCTTATTTATTTTTTTACGAAAATAAGGAGAATATTTTCGAAAAGAAAAACCTCAACCTCAACTGCCAAACGTTAATACCGCCACCATGGTTCAAGGAATCCCCGCTCCCAACCGACTCCTTGACCTCCTGAGCCTCAAGGGCAAGGTCGTCGTTATCACCGGTGCCTCGGGTCCTCGCGGCATGGGTATTGAGGCTGCCCGTGGTTGCGCCGAGGTGGGCGCCGATGTCGCAATTACCTACTCCTCTCGAAAGGAGGGAGCTGAGAAGAATGTTGAGGAGCTGATCAAGGAGTACGGTGTCAAGGCCAAGGCCTACCAGTGCAATGTTGGGGACTATGCTCAGTGCGAGAAGCTCGTTAGCGACGTCCTCAAGGACTTCGGCCACATCGATGGCTTCATTGCCAATGCCGGTGCTACCGCCGATGGTGGTGTCATCGACGCCTCTAAGGAGGCCTGGGACAAGGTCATCCAGACCGACCTAAACGGTACTGCCTACTGTGCCAAGGCCGTCGGCCCCGTCTTCAAGAAGCAGGGTCATGGTTCTTTCGTTATTACCTCTTCCATGTCCGGCCACATCGCCAACTTTCCCCAGGAGCAGACCTCATACAACGTGGCCAAGGCTGGCTGTATTCACATGGCCAAGTCTCTTGCCAACGAGTGGCGCGACTTTGCCCGCGTCAACAGCATCTCCCCTGGCTACATAGACACAGGTCTTTCTGACTTCATCGACCCCCCAACTCAGGAGCTCTGGCGCAGCATGATCCCCATCGGCCGCAACGGCGACGCCAAGGAATTGAAGGGTGCTTACGTTTACTTCATCAGCGACCTGAGCACATACACCACCGGTGCTGATCTACTCATCGATGGTGGCTACACTTGCCGATAAATACTTGGTTGACTACAGATACAGCGAGTGGTAGATCTAGATCTCCTTTTCATTTTTTTTTATTTCACTTGCCCAAGGCCCGATCTTATCAGCAAAGCATCGTCGAATGGAGTTTTTGGTTGGGAATCGGAACCAAAGGATTTTGACGAGGTCTCTTTCACGTGTTGATATTTAACAGAGAAATATCCCCCCCCCCCCTATCTCATCAGGATTTCATGTTCCATTGCATTTGTGCTGCCATCTAATTCGATCTTGTGTTTGTATGTGTGTCGTATTGTCACTAGTACTCTTCCATTTGCCCCTTGGGGATTACATGATGTAATGAATATGATATCACTACTTCGCCTTATCCCCTTGTTTCAATTACCCCAATCCTATTGAAGAGGTGGTAAAGATTCTAGTTGATAAATGTTCACCTTACATAAGCACCTCTAAGAGATACCAGCTATGATTATTGATTGACATCATGACTAAACATCTTGACTTAGGTGGGCATAGCTCGGAATGAATCATCAAAACCTTTTAGTATCTAGTCACTAACTAGATAATTACCTAGATCGCTCGAAATACGATCACGATTTCCCGCGGTTTTATACCCATAATTCCACCCATCTACGCCCCATAACGGCGGATCCTTCCCCTCAAAAAATGCTCCGACCGAATCAATCAAGGTACATACATAATATTATACATATCGGACCGAAACACCAGCGGGACAACCTGCCACCTAGCCTGCTAGCATACGTAAAATAACACCTAGACTGCATGCCTACCGTAACACACCCCTTTAGCGAGGAATCAACGATGAGAGGTTTTTTTAATTCCTCTTCTTTCCGGGTAATTTGGAGAGGAGACTTAGTTTTCCCGGTCAAGTTGCACTAGCACATAACTATATTATGAGAACGCTATTTTTAGAACGAAAGGTTCATAATATCTGAAATTAGACGCACAGGCTGGTAGACTAGTGACCACTTCGTGTGTAAATACTCTGAACGTAGATATAGGGAAGGTAGATAGAAAACAGTGATGAGATTCAGTCATGTATCTCCAATTGGCGACATTGATCAGGTTCAAACAAGGTGCTCCCTGTAATATCAAGTTATAGATTTAGCCTTCAACATGTTATAAATAGTGCTGTCAAGAGCGGTGTGTTAGACCATGGGATACAAGGTGCTATGCATCTTGTAAGTGAACAAATAGAGTCTTAGATATATAAGGAAAATGTTAGAAGTAGGCAATTATAGTTCTAATCTCCCGCATAAGGACATTGGAGTTACCTAAGCTCTTGTTGAAACCTCCAAGATGGATCCGTGGGTGGACGGACGGGGACACGGATAACTGGGCTCTTAGGACTACGGTCTCAGGTCGGGGTGCCTATATTCGTAATTTATGCAAACAGACCATTTCTTCGCATTGATAGTCAACTGTAGACAGCGCTGACAACGAGAGTCATACTTAAATATAATAGATCATTACTAACTCTCTTCTAATGGGCTATATCTGATAAGAGAGGCAAAGCCAGTGCTTCTAGTTCTAGATAGTTCCAGAAGGGCTATAAAGAACACGATTTGAGTAACACAGAGACATCGCTACCATGTCACTCAGCGAGTAGCATCTTATTGTGAGAAGGTGACATGAGGATGTAGTGATACTTGCATGACAAATGAGAAATGAAAGGCCTGGATGTGGTAACTAGATAGTCATAGAAAAGGGTGGAATGATATAGGGGAAAGGAGGCCAAGTCTAAGTCACTTCAGGCAAGTTGATGAAACAGGATGTCTTACTCATTGATACAAAGCATCATATAAGTACGACTAAAAGCTTATGGGTGTGTATTACTAACCACTCATGTTTTGAAATAGCATGGAGCTATTCGATATTGAATATGGAAAAAGTTATTGGTATATTGAGATGATA
The DNA here is from genome assembly GCA_022578605.1 of Camillea tinctor. Classification (NCBI taxonomy): domain Eukaryota; kingdom Fungi; phylum Ascomycota; class Sordariomycetes; order Xylariales; family Graphostromataceae; genus Camillea; species Camillea tinctor. The sequence goes on from MU394145.1 coordinate 90,161, forward strand.
GAAACATGTATATACCCATTTCATATCTCCAGTTCTTAAATCTACCCAACAACACCTTTCTTGCCGATTTCCAGCTTGTGAGGGATAGGCCTATTGAACACACTAGCAAGAACAACTGCTCTAGTTTTTCTCGTAATTGCATACTCTTAGTGAAGACTTGGAAGTTTATTGCGGATTAAATTCACACCCATAACGGGACTACGGGGCACTACTGTCACAACAGTATCCGCAGAATCTAGTCCATCGAATAGTTTGATGAGGGATGTAGTAACGATGAGGATGGCGCTTATTGGAATGGTTGGCCGCCTAGAACACACACATCAGACAAAAGCTCTGAGATAGTATAGTAGCCGACACCCGCAGATACTCCGTTCGTGCTCAACTTTCTCCCTTTCTCTTTTTTTAATTTCTTTTTTTTTTCATTCGTGTTGTGTTTCAAATTTCAAATTTTGTAGTATTTATTTTATAGCTACTTAAGTACTTACATCATTTATGCTAATATATTTCCCAAATTAAAGAAGAAACTCCTACAAGGTCGTTTTTGGATTTATGAGTGGAGTAGTAGACCTTGGGTGGTATGAAAAGAAACCGATGAGTACCCGATCAAGACAGATTTCTACTATTCTCTGGAATAAGGTAGCCAAAGTATAGCTCAAGTTGTATTGACTTGGATATTGACATAGGTGTTTATGCATCGCGCACCGTGTTGGCAAGTGTCCGAAACACTTCCTAGAAACTCAAAGAAGAGGTCAAAATAGTGACATACCATGCATGAATATACGAGTCAAATCTCTAGACATAATTATTATACCAGGAATTCTGTAGAACCATTTAGTCCTATACCAAACTCTAAATAAATAGATTGCCCCTGCACTGTTCTCTGTCTGCTAGATCATCATATTCGCAACCAGTACATTCATCACGATAATTCAATACCTCCGCAAACTTCAGAAAGTGAAAATCAAAAGGATAGAATATTTAACACTTACAAGCTCTATCTCCATAGAAATCTAAGTAGGTCTCTATATATGGGAGTGACTTGAGTCTTCTTCCACTAATATTAGCGATATGTGTACTAATGTAACTATACTTGCTAGGCCCCAAGCAAAAATGGCGAACAGCAGCGGCAGTTTCCACCTCGCTGTCGAGAACGACGCTATCACCGTCAACCACATCCCTACCGATGGGAAAGTGTACTACCAGCAGAACCTACGAATCTGGTTCCACCGCACAATCCGGGTCCCCGACAACCTGGGCACGTCGCAGCTGCCCCCAGGGCTCGGGAACTTCCCCCTTTTCCTGGTGAACAACTATGCCAACACGCTGCCCCCCGACATGGTGTCCCGCGGCGGCATCTTCTTCCCGATGCACCAGAAGGAGGCGCTATGGATCCGCATGAGCGCCACCGCCCCCTTCATGATCAAGATCTACGCCGGCGGCGTCAACGTAGTCTCAGGGGAGCACGAGGACGAGGACGACATGACGCGGCAGCGCCGCGCCGCACGCATCGCCCGCGGCGAGTCCATCCAGGACTACGTCGTGGCGCCGGACCAGTACTGGATCGACGGGTTCGCGGTGGCGCCGGGCATCGTGCGGCAGTTCGTCGCCATGCCCATGGGGAGCGGGTACAGCCTCGAGGCGCAGATCACCACCGAGACCGTCGGCGGCCTGCAGCTGGAGATCACGCCGGCGCGGCCGGAGACGGGTCCCTGGTGGATCGACCAGAGGCAGCCCTCCGGCCAGGTGGCGCCCATGGGCATCGCGCCCGGCGGCCGCGTCGAGCAGTGCATCCTGCACGACCGCTACGACCCGGCGATCTGGAGCCGCGACACCACGCTCGCGGTGGCGGTGCAGGTGCTCAACAGCGCGGCGTTCCACGCGGTGACGGGCCTGCGCCCGCCGCCCAGCCCCGTCGACGCGCGCGCGTACGCGTACGCCGGGCTGCCGTTCTTCCAGCTCGACGAGTCGGCGTGGACCGCGAAGGCGGCATCCGGCGTCTTCCAGAAGCACAAGAGCGTCAACGCGATGGACCAGAAGAAGGGCGTGGCCCAGGACTTCGAGCCCGACGTCCCGCAGAAAACCGTGCAGCTCGTCCGCACCGACCGCCGCATCGATGTGGATATGGCCCGCGTCCGTGACCCGTATGGTCTGATCAGCCGCGCGGGCCCGACGCGCAAGTGCCGCACCCTGGATGAGCTGAAGCAGGAGGTCGAGCAGGATCGCACGATGTCGGCGTCGGTGCCCCCTGGGACGCACGCTTAGATGCGTGGTTGGCACTAACGACGACAGCCTCCGGGCAATACCTATTTACTTAACTGGGGTTGGATCGCTTGGCAAGATTCGCCTAACTATGTACGATGGCGGTACGAAAGCTGAAATTACTTCGACATGGCATTGCATTTTCATGAAGTTTTGGCTCGGTGGATACACACGAAGAAAGGCCTGAAGACAATGAGTTAGATCGCGTTGGTTTTTTTCGGCCCAAAGAATGGTTCAAGGGGGTCTAACAAAACTTACTACAATGTAGTCGTGGCACCACCACGTCGATGGGATAACTGTCCAATCATTCATTACAGATACACTTTAGATATTACTACTTAATAGAATATTAATACAGGGAATTAATAGTCTCCTGCCTCTTCCTAATTGAGGTCTTATGATTGGAGAATGCAATGCTTTCAGCTACAGAGATGTTCCTGACATTTGGTTCTGTCCTTTGTGGCAGCGCCCCGTCCCAGTGTAGCATGTAGGGAGATAAGACAAGAAGAAAGCTCATAGGATGATAGGTACGAGCTACTCAGCTGCTGTACAACGAGTGCCGTAGACTAAATGCATGTTCTTGTTAATATTGGAGGAGCTGAAACTGGTGAGATTTCCAAAGGAAACTTGTGAAGAGGAAAAAGGGGGAGAAGGTCAAGGGAAGGAGGAAATGGGGGAAAAAAGTGCCAACCCCCGATGACATATGCTAAGTGTGTAAAAGAGCAAGAAAAGAAGTAGAGGTCTCAGACACAATATTGTAGATCAACGTTATAGTTCCAATTAGACATTCTATGTATAGTTCCTCATAGTATCAATAATATCCCCCGCTATCTTCCTTATCACAACCAACCAATCCCCCACATATGCTTTTGCCGTTCTAGATTTCTTGGCGTTGATAACCGTCTTATAAATGAGGCGGGAGAAAATCCCAACAATATCCTTGCTATCTATATCAAGTATTGGGTGATGAAATGGTGGCTTTATATGCGGTCAGGCTGCATTAGATTCACGCTGCCGAAGGTATAGTACTAATCACTACAAGAGCTGACACGACTTATACACTATATTCCGTTGTATATAGGGAGTCATCGGTATCCATTCCTAGCTGTATGTATGTATGTCTTATCAGTACTGCCTCCCTAGATAATGTATCTGAACTGATGACGTCTCCTCATTGATTTACTTACATATATATAGGTAGCATTGTATCTATGGGTTGTTAGTCTTGTATACTGTAACCTTGAATAAAGGTCGTGCCTATGTCCCCTCTCTAGTTTTAGTGTGATTTTATTTTCCCTGTGGCGATACTACACGAACTTACATCAGTCTAGATCCCGACAACCGAGAAATACATAACCTAGTACCTTGAAAAATCAAACTAACCCGGTAAGTTCAGGAAAGAAGACGAAAAAAGGTAAAACGTCCCACAACTACGGGTCCTCCAGACTCTTCTCAAGCTTAATAATTAATACCGCGATCGGCTGTTTGGTCGTTTTCTCCTTGTCTGCATTGAGCTGAGTTTTGAGCAAAAGGTATCAATAACTCCAATTCAGGTAGAACTAACCCAGTTCCTAGTCACCCGTTAAAATCTTCATAACATATCTTGCGAGGCAAAGTCTTGATATTTATTTTATTATATTTTACCTCTTTGGGTCTTGGTTATTCCCTTTTTGAGGAGGGGATTGACTTCGTCTCGAGGTTGTTACCAGACCCGGGGACATTAGAGATTTTTCTCAACCAATTACTGTCGCAAGAACCTCTTCTCTTTCCCCAACTCGTACCCTAGCGCCAACCTCCATCGTGAGGTTGAGTTGAAGGCGCATTACTGGTATAATGATAAACAACTTGCCGGAAAGTCCGGACTCTAAGTCTGTGGGACAACCCGATGTCGACGTCGCTAGGGCCGAGACCGAAGCGTGCGCGGATTTCGGAATCGACGAGAAGAAGCTCCTGCGCAAGCTCGACCGGCATCTCGTGCCCCTGATTATGCTTCTCTGTTCGTCTCTGATGCTTTCCTTCAAGTCTTATCTCAGCCATTGGCAGGGATAGTTACTCGCTGCTAAAATACCGAGATACTATTCTCATTCACCCATTTCATCCTTGATTCCACGTCGCGTGCATGTACTTACTTCAGAGGCCTATAGATACATTTAGTTTTTTGGATAGGTAATGGCTTCACTGTGCTTCTGAGTTAACTGTGTTCTTCTCGAGCTGTGGTTACTGACAGGACCATCTTGTGACCTTTCTGCAGAGTAAATATCGGCAATGCACGCCTCTACCGCATGGAAGAAGATCTAGGACTGGTAGGAAACCAGTTCCAGGTTGCTGTCTCTATCCTATTTGTTACATGTTAGTTAACTAGCACTCATCCCTTTTATCCAGCCTGGGCATTACTATGACTAACACAAGCCTTAGATCTCCTATTCGAAATACCTTCCAATCTAGTGCTCAAGCCTCTGACGCCGTCGCGCTACATTGCGTTCATCAGCTTCGCATGGGGTATCATAGCTCTGTGCACCGGCTTCGTTCAAAACTACGGCGGGCTCATCGCTGTCCGTTTAATCCTGGGAGTGGTAGAAGCAGGGCTGTTCCCAGGACTGAATGTCTACCTGACCTTTTTCTACACCAAGCGCGAGCTTGCCCTCCGCGTAGGCTACCTCTTTGTCAGCGCTGCGGTCGCTGGCGCGCTCGGAGGTCTTCTTGCCTATGGCATCGGCCAAATGGATGGGTTCAGGGGGATGAGCGGGTGGCGATGGATCATGATTATCGAGGGCATCCCTAGCATATTGCTTGGCGTTGCCACGTACTTTCTCCTGCCGAACGATGTGGAACATGCATACTTCCTAACGCCTATGGAGAAGAAGGTCCTGCTCATGCGTCATCGGCAGCATTACGGGGATACGGAGAGCGCCCAGGAATTCAGCACCAAGGACATGCTCGCTGCGTTCAAGGACTGGAAGGTTTGGATATTCTGTCTCGCGCAGTTCGGCTCCGACACAATGCTATACGGTAAGGCACTGCCGGAGCTAAGATATGACACTACAATTACTGACTACATTGTACGCCTATAGGCTATTCAACGTTTTTGCCGACTATTATCAGGGGTTTGGGGCAATGGTCCACGGCGGAGATACAGCTTCTTACGATACCATGCTACTTCCTTGGCGCGGTTACTTACATGGGCATCGCGTTCCTCTCCGATCGGAAACAGATGCGCGGGATCTTTTGTGTTATCTTTGGCTCGATAAGTGTCATTGGATACGGCCTTCTCGTCTCTGACAGATCAGCTGGTGTCCATTATTTGGGGTACGCAACATGTTAATCAAGAAATATGCGACACAAGCTAACTTTGCCGTACTTAGATGTTTTCTTGTAGCCATGGGGCTCTACGTCGTAGTCGGGTTGCCTTTGGCTTGGGTATGTAGCTAGTCTCTGTCTAGATTCTTAAGAATACCGTGGCTAATGTTACCCAAAGCTCCCTAACAACAGCCCTCGTTACGGGAAACGAACGACGGCCAACGGTATGCAACTTACCTTTGGAAACTGCAGTGGAATCATGACACCCTTCATCTAGTGAGTAGATATAAGGCATTTTCTGTGCCTAATTTCCCGTTCACAAGCTAGATGTAGATTGACTAACCCCTTACTAGCGCGAGCACCGATGGTCCGCGGTACATAAAGGGCAATGCGATCTCCTTGTCTGTTGTCGGAGCTGCAACATGTATGTACGGCTTCCTGTGGTTTTGGTACAACAGGGAGAACAAGAGGCGCGAGGCAGGTTTGAGAGACTCTGCGCATGAACATTTGACGGAGGAGCAAATGGCCGAACTCGGCGACGAGAGTCCCAAATACCGGTATACGATATGAGCCCACGGCACGACCCGCACGAACTTTATACGTTGTTTTTTATTATTATTAAGGGGAAATAAAATCACCGCTGCAATGCAACAAAGTGATATCCAACTAATTGGTTTTTCATGTTTAAGGTTGAACTTCAATGGGTTGTCCTAAAATGCTCCTTATTCTCTCCCACTGATCTTATCCCAGCACCTAATCCCCTATACATGGAACAGAGCACGAGCCGCCGGGAGCTGAACCGTCTAGCTTACCCGTAAAGGCGATTTTCACATCACCACCCGTTGACAAAGATTGTTTGAGCTGCGTCGATTTTCATGAGAGAGTCCTAAATTTGGCCGCGGAAGCGGGATCATATCACCCGCGCATGTAAACACGTTCAGCTTATCCTAGATCAAAAAGATAATAAGAATATCGAAATTTCATTAAACTCGCTAGCATCCGACCTTTTTTTTCTCTCTGCACCCCGGCTTTCCTTCGCCAACCCTCTAGCTACCGAAGGTGAACTCCGGGATCTCAATCGTGCTGACAGTCCAGGTCTTCCCACCATCACTGGTGCTCATCTCGCCGGTGACGCCCTGGCCCTTGCCGTTGGTGTTGATATAGTTGGGGTCCGCCACATCCAGGATGATCTTGGTATCGATCCACTCTGGAAAATATCCTCATCAGTTCCTTTTCTTTTCTTTCCTTTATATGCCAAGGTGGTGGGGTGTGGGAATAAAGAAGGGGAAAGCTTACTGTGAGCGCCGACGGTGCCGCAGTTCTCCTCGGCGCACTCGACCGCGCTGCCCCAACCCTGCGCGTACCCGTCGCTCGTCGAAAGCGTGGCGACCACGTCACCGTTGATGGACACGGTTTGAGTGTAGTTGCCGGTCGCGTCGTCGTACTTGTCTACAAGAGGGGCGGGTGTCAGTCTGTGCACATGCAGCTTAAGTGAATACGCCATTTTTTTTTTCATCACTTACAGTGCATCGTGATCTGGTCTGACTCGGTGGCGGGGGTTCCATCGGTCTGAACTGGCATTTGCGAGTTGTCTAGAAAGGAGAAAAAGAGATGTATGTCAGCAAGTTTCCAAGCCATGAAGACTTAGAATTTTGAGATTTCTTAAGACGAACCTCCGGTCTTCAGCAGAGTATAGGCGAAGATGCTCCAGTCGTCGGACTGCCAGTTATCGGCGATCGACTGGATCAGGTCGCCATTCGAAGTGCCCATGCCCACCCAGAGGGAGGTAATGCCAGAGGATCCGCTGGGAACGTTCGGTAGCACGAGAGTTGAGGTCGCCTCGCGGATGAAGGACCCATCGGCCACAGGTCCGGTGCTGAACGCCGGGCCCATTGCCGCGTCCACCGTGGCGAGGACTGCGGCAGCGGCGAAGGCAGAGAGCACTTGGCGTGAAGAAGGCATTTTGGTGCAATTAGGCGAAAACTTAGATTATTGAGTAGTTAGGCAGCTGGTGTTGATTTCAAGATGATCTATATGATAGAGTAGATCGACGTCAAGCCCGTATTTAAGTTCGTTGATGCAGATACCCTCGCATTCATCCCTTTGCGCTGGGCTGGCCATCGACCATTTCCAGATCCTCGGCGCTGCGTGATTGGTGGAGCATCTTAATATACCCCAGACAAAGTAATGGTCCGTTGTGGGCGGACGGTGCCCAGCGCTTGACCCCGTTGAGCGGACGCCGAGCCCAGCTCATCCCATTTTGTTTCAGAAGCCTCGACCGATGGGGGTTTCTTTAGTCGTATCGCCCTTTATTGAGGACATATCGTCCTCCAGATACAACGTAGTACGATTTGTTCCTCCCCTTCGGCGCTCCTTAATATGATACCCCTTCCGGCGACAACCAGGGATCACACGAGGTTTCAACCCAAGATCCGGAGTATTAGGATAATTGAACGGCATATACCTAGTAGATCGCCCTAAATCATTGGCCCACCTACACGAGTGTCCCCTGTCGAACCCTTGTATGTGGCCTATACGTTACGTTTAATAATAGTTCAACTAAGATCGTCTACACGCGATAACATGCACAGATCGACAATATCACTACCTACTAGCTATCGGTGTTCACTCACTCGGATTTTCTCGCTATTGGCCAGGTAGAAATTTGTTAGATGTATCAGTTCCAATTAGCATACATCTATATCCATTATTGAACACGTTAACCTAGTAGATTATGCTTTTGTGTCCTTTCTAATCACTAAAAGGTCTCCATTCCCACCCTCCATTATGCTACAGATTTCCATCGGAGGTCATGAATATAAAGAATATTGATTGCGGTAGGTGCAGCTACCTAATAAGATCTTATTAAATGTTGTAATCCATTATATATACATATATAGTAGCATGGTTGAGGAATTTATTTAGAGAAAATAATTTCCACCTACAGGAAGTTAGCCTCATACCTAGGTTTTCATTAACTTAGGTCAGGGATGCTACTTAAAGACTATATCCACAATAGCCCCTTTCTGTTTCGTTATCGCTTACATTCCTCGTTTCCCCATCCATTAATAGTAGACACAGTCTTAGGAAACCCCGACGTTGTTGAACACAAATCTCTATAATTCCTAGTTGGTCATCCTCTTGGGTCATTTAGCAAATGTTACCAAAGAATTCCTGAAACTGAGATTGATGTCGAAAATGTACTTTATTGTGACATTCATAGAGACTAAATCATAAAATATAGAGGCTTAATGCAACGTGAGGGGTTTTTTTTTTTTTTTAAGAAAAACCCCTTGAAAATACAGGAGCTATTGTCCCATTTATCAACATATATCTCTCATTTGATAGAAGACGTTGGAAGAGACCGTCAGTAATAGATAGTGCGGGTCTTTGAAAAGTACGGATTCATGACCAAGCTCCTATTATGATGTCCTTCCCCCACTCCCTCGTAGCTCCGTTATGACAGTGGCGTAGCAGAGAAACCAGAGCCTCGAGGGTTCCAACATGAGCTTAGTTAATTACGATGTCGTTGTGCAGGAGATCAGAAGTACGAATATCTTTAACATCGTTGCTTATATATTATCAAACACGATATTGTTTCTTTTGGGGGGTCTGTATTTCTACGTGCACCATGACTTAGCACCCTACTCCTAATAGCCGATTACAAACACCCATACTATGGCGATCTGCCATACAGAAGCCAGTGGAATAGTTCTAGAGTCTATCTTTGCGCAGCTTTTCATCCTTGGATACATAATTAAGAAATTCTGGCAATTTATGAAATTTGTATTCTGATAAAGTATAAATAAAGGGGACTGCATACTCTTCATAAATTATATGATATTTTACAGATAATTCGGACCGGAGATTAATAGCAGAGTACCCAAATGTTTCAATAAATATTATCTATCTATAAAGGATAGCTTCCTAGTTATTGAAAGAGACCTTGTAAGAGGCACAACCTCAATAGGTATTCAATTACTAAAGTTATTATTGGCATTATTTCACATGGTCTATTTTCCCCTTTTCTTTCTCATGAAGTAACAAAGACCTCACTTCTCCAGCCTTTATCCAAATCTATACTAACCAGCAAATAACAAGACTAATATCTTATTATGATGATAATGCAATATCGTTTTCTTCGTATACTTTAGTAGTGACATATGAACAACCTTTCAGTTAATGGTGAGGTTAGAGTTGGGTAGAAAGAACAGATATTGGTGAAATCTTGCGTTTGGTGGTAAATATTATTGCTGCTTTGTTTTTATTCCAATAACTCCCAAAAAGGGGCTGCTCTTAAAAGCTCATGCCGGGAGTCTATGAACATTATGGAGAGTTATTGTAAGTTTATAATATTCATTGATATTTTGCTAAATGTAAAACCAACATTGGGATGATATCTGGTAAAGACTAGTTAGTTACATTGTAGAGAAGACTCACTTGTGATTATTGCCCACTGCAGATTGCATGACCGTGAAAACTGATGATATGATGCTATTATGTGTGCTTGTCTGAAGCTGAATAAAGCATTGCCCCTAGGCTCTAACCCCTTTTTATAATGTGTAGAGAATATATATTTTTATATACAAATCTCCTGCTATGAAGCCTGACAGCCCTTGACTGCCCTGGCCTCCCCAAGATCAATGTCAGCCTCCTCCGTCGACTCCCATCAAGCCCCCCACCCACTATCGTCGACCTTGCTGTCGCCCCCGACTACCGACTACACGATGCTTCCTTCCTCCCCCTCCCCCCCCACGTTTGCGCCCTAATCAGACACTTTTCTACAAAAGATTGTGCTTATTTTGGAAGCCCTAGTTACCTAATCTTCCTAGCAGTTGCCCACGTTTTTTTTTTTTTTTGCAAACCTGAATTCATTCCACTTGAATCTAGAGTTTGCCTCCCCATCTCTACTTACCTCTTCCCTCTCTGCACCAACTCCATCCCACACCCACTAACCCTTCTACACACACATCCTGCATCCTTTGGCAATCTGGCATTAGCCAGCAGCATTCATCATGGCACCGCCTATCCTATCCCTTCCAGCTGAGGTCCATACTGAGATCTTCAGCCATCTCGACATCAACTCTGTGCTCGCTCTACGCAGCACCTGCAAGTACCTGAAGGCTACTCTGAAGAATAATCAGAAAGCCATTGCCAAGCGTGTCGTCAAGGACATTATCCTCGAGGAAACAGGACATACCAGCGATGCAACCGTAAAGCTCGCCTTCATGGTTGTCGAGGCCCAGCGTATCATGAAGGATCGAGATATCGATACGCTCCTGGATTTTCACGCAAGCTTTCAAGGTGTTGCCGCTGATCAGAAGGACTGGATCAAGCTCGCATGCCGAATCCCCGAGCTGATTCAAGACATCTACAACCTGGTTATTCCGAACCTCGTCTGTTTCCCTCTCGAGAACAGTACCATGGGCCTGAGCTTCGATGAGAAAGGCCGAATGATCCGCGGTATCCTCGCCATCGAGACTATTGTCAATCTCGTCAAGTGCGTTCAAGGCCATACTCATGTCATCTGGAGCCACAGTATTTTGCTCGCTAGCGAATTCTTTCTCAAGTTCTCTCGTCATGAGGCTAAGCAAATGGGCGGCATTCTAAGAGGACTTCTCTCTAGTAAGTAAATTACCAAGTCTGATAGAACTTTGCATTCTATACATCACCCCCCTCCCTTCTTCTTGCCTATATAGTTGTCTTGTATTATTATTATTTTTTGAATCGCTCACCGTCTAACCCTTCCCCTAGTCCGCGATGCTTCCCGAACCCAGATGATCTACATTCCCTCGATTTCGATTCGCCTTGCCCCCCTAGGTCGATTCATCAAGACGCTCCTCTGCATCTTGCCTGAGACGCCAGCAACAGTCGTGGTCACCGTTCAGGATGCCCTCTACAATTGTCACCAACAAGCCTCAATCAGTCAACCTCACAGGTCGTTCCCAGCTTTCGCACCTGGTGTGCCCCGCTCTGCGGCAGCCAGTCGGGACATTTTCGTGATGTACTACCACATTCAAGACAAGTATGATCCTTTCTTGTGGACCACACGTGGTCGCAACACGATCGTCCACATCCTGGACAACGACCGCTACAAGTCGATCGTGGAGATGCGACCCGCCTGGACGGCCTGGCGCGGCTACTACCTCGGAAACAACAACATTTTCCATTTCAGATACGTCACCTCCGCTGTCGAGAAGTCCGTTCTGGAGATGTTTGGCGGTGCCCAGCGCCTTGCTATGCTCCTGCCTCTAATCGAGACCAGACTGGCGAGACGTCTGGGATATCAGTAGTCGGACGACGTGTTTCAGGAAGACGGAAAGGGGGGAAGACAAGTACTTGTGTCTCGGTTACGAGGCTTCTGTCTCCTCTGGCGTTGCATGCTGCATGAAGATGGCGTTTCGGCGCGTTGTTCGCGGATTTCCCTATTGGCACTTCTACTATACGTACCTTTGTTCTCTGGTCATCCTGTTTCATTACACTAGGATAGGCGTGGAGGAAGCCGTTGTCTAGACCGATCATAGAGCATTAGAGGGTTGTCTTTCTTGCCTCTTTCGGTGTACGATGCAGGCATATGGTACAGGTATAGGTCACTTTGCTTGAGAAACTACAATGGCTTGTTGTAAAGGAGATAAATCAATGATACTAAATTACTGAATTCCGGGACCATTTTTTATAGTGATAATCTCCCGCTTATTGCTCTTATGAGCTTGCCCATTGAAAAATACGACGCGTGTTGTGATGTTTACAGTAAACCTTTGTATACCCGCCTACAAGAGGAAGAAAGTGCTATGCCATCAGCCCTTTTTAGTGTAGTCACGATATACGGAATATACTTAGGTGCTCATGTAGCCTCATCAAGCTGCACCTAGGTATTTAAGCCACAAAAATAATTTTTTAAGTTCATTTTAATATCACGAGGGACCGAGGAAATGCTTAGACTACAAACTCCAGATGTCACTGTTACCTACATACAAGAACCTTCATTATTCCTTACTAACTCCTAATCTCCTATTTATACACAAATATTGTGGCCTAAGGCATCTTCGCCATTATAGACGTTGGTCATCTAGACATAGTCATATGCATTCCCAACTAGTTCTCATAATCTTTTACCAACATCCTCTAGGCAGTGTCCACGTGTGACATTAGGTGACATCAGCCTTATGTCTGAGCCTGGCAACTTTGCTGATACTCTTCCAGATCAGAAGGATCTAGATGCTCTGAAATATCGCCAATACGCTCAGTTGGCAGCGACAATGGAGATGGACAGACGAGCTTACGAGAATGCGCATCGATCCGGGTCCTCTCCGTCGCCGATGTCCTCTCGATCTTCTACCTTAACGAATTCGGTTTGCAGTAACCCACGAAGCACTGTACATAACGAGGTTACTACGGTCCGTGCGAACTTATCGTCATCAAGACAAGCTTCGTCTTCCAAGGACGCTAAGCGTTGGCCGCCATTATAAGTTTAGTGTTACGATTCTAATTTTGGTAAATACGGCCACTAGTGACATAGATTGTCAACTTATTCTTGTATTAGTCTTAGCGAATGTCTGTTTATTTGAAGGGGAGGCGGCCGTATTTGGACGTGAGGCTTACAGATTTATTGCTAACCCCCGATAAAAAGCTAGGTCAGGTGTGGGAAGAAGGGCTTTCTCGGCAGAAACTCTCAAATTATCCCAGTTAGCTAGCTAGGTAGCTCACCCTTCTCGGTGGTAAAGCTCCATGTTCTCTTTAACCATGTTATACTAGATATTGATTGCAGCCATTTTCTATTAGAATCTTTTTTTGAAGTCTATATGATATATTGGCATTAACCGGGATCAGGTGGTGATCACGGGTAGTTGGGGTTCAGTGGTGATAATTCATAAAGGGGTTTTAGCAGCCCCCTTTGTGGCTTTCAGCCACAGCCCACGCTACACCTGGCCGTTTACGGGTGTTAAGGGTGGGACGGGATTCCAGGTTGCCCGCAACGTTGGGATTAGGTAAGTTACTACCCAACAGTTTCTAACTTGAAGAATTTACTATTCCGTTCAAGACCGTTGTAAGTTTTCTTTTCATTCGGTATTGCTGAGATGCGGAGAAGAACACATCACATGAGTAGTCATAACTGTATGTATGTAAACAAAGATAATCAATATGTACTATGTAGATAAACATTATGTAGGTAATTAGAGCCTACTTTCATTGGATATTTCGGGGTGAACACTCTTCGAAAATAGAGAAGTTAGGTAACCTATGTACCTAGGCATGTATATCAGAGATACATGCTCAATTAGGTACAGTATCGTGTATCGTGCAGCGTGGATAGCAGAGAGGGGCAAGAGAGAGATGACGTTAATAAGTGTCAATGGACAGTACCTCCTACAGTGGCACCAATGGCGGGGGGTTGGAATGGGAGACCTCCCACCTCCAGCTTGTTTGCATTACACTACATATGTGGCTGTATGGCTAAGTCTAGTGGCTTAGCTACCTAACATAACGCGTCCTATCCACTAAATATCTCCACTAATCTGACCAGGCCACCAGATAACTTCTCTCTCTTATTGAAAGAGAGATAGTATCATATCCAATCGGGATAATCTTGTGACTTGCACTTGAAACAAATTGCCAACACGGCATCATGATTTGTGAGAAATTGACGATTAAGGCGATCGAGCCGCCTAATTTATTCTTTTCTTCTTAGGTATGTACATAGTGTACTTCGTACATACGTAACACCTAGGTTACACTAGGTAGGTACTCCGTAGTGTATATAGGTAGTAGGTTGTACCTAAGGTATTGTACTTACACCTGTTGACGGACTTGATGTTGCCCCCCGCCCAGCCTTGATCCCACCCCTGACCCCTGCTGTCCGGATCGTCGGAATCCCCTAAATGTACGAGACCTAGGCTGCTAAGGCAAGAGGGAACAACGCATCATTGGGGCTTTGTCGTAATCTAGTAGAATAGAGGGGGAGCTTATAAAGTCTGTCAGACCTTGACTTGCATCTTGCATTTACATTTACATTTACACTTACACCTACATTTACCTCTTACATCTTTTTTACACACGTATATGCCCACATTGAGATCCATTACTCTCTTCATCTTTTCCGTGAGCGTATTGTTAATTGCCTTCCTCTTAGCTACCACCACCAACCCCTCCTACTCTTCCTTCTCCTCATCTTCCTCGTTTCTATCCTTTGTTCGCAACCCCTCCATCAATATCATCACCAACTACTACTACTACCACTACAAGTCCTCCACCACCGCAATCATGGGAGGCGGACCGCACCAGTACCGCACCGTAGCCTACTTCGTCAACTGGGCCATCTACGGGCGCAAGCACCGACCGCAGGACCTGCCCGTCGAGAACCTCACGCACGTGCTCTACGCCTTCGCCAACGTGCGCCCGGACACAGGGGAAGTGTACCTCAGCGACTCGTGGGCGGACACGGACATCCACTGGGAGGGCGACAGCTGGAACGACGTGGGCACGAACCTGTACGGGTGCATGAAGCAGCTGAACCTGCTGAAGCGGCGCAACCGGAACCTGAAAGTGCTGCTCTCGGTGGGGGGCTGGACGTACAGCTCCAACTTCCGGCAGCCGGCGTCGACGGCGCAGGGCCGCGCCGCCTTCGCCCGCTCGTGCGTCGAGCTGATCAAGAACCTGGGCTTCGACGGCATCGACGTGGACTGGGAGTATCCGCAGTCGGCGGGGGAGGCGGGCGACTTCGTGGCGCTGCTGCAGGCGGTGCGCGACGCCATGGACGCGTA
The DNA here is from genome assembly GCA_022578605.1 of Camillea tinctor. Taxonomy (NCBI): domain Eukaryota; kingdom Fungi; phylum Ascomycota; class Sordariomycetes; order Xylariales; family Graphostromataceae; genus Camillea; species Camillea tinctor. The sequence continues at coordinate 105,478 of MU394145.1, forward strand.
CAGCCGCACGCTGCGCGCGCCGCACCACTTCGAGCTGACGGTGGCGTGCCCGGCGGGGCCGCAGAACTACGAGCGCCTGGACCTGCCGGCGATGGACCGGCTGCTGGACTTCTGGAACCTGATGGCGTACGACTACGCGGGGTCGTGGGACGCGACGGCGGGGCACCAGGCGAACCTGTTCCCCTCCTCACAGAACCCGGGCAGCACGCCGTTCAGCACGGCGGCGGCGCTGAACCACTACACGGCGCGGGGGGTGGCCCCGTACAAGCTGGTGCTGGGGATGCCGCTGTACGGGCGGGCCTTCCAGAACACCGACGGCCCGGGGACGCCGTACTCGGGGATCGGGGAGGGCACGTGGGAGAACGGGGTGCACGACTACAAGAAGCTGCCGCTGGTCGGGTCGGCCGAGCGGGTGGACCTCGACGCGGGGGCGAGCTACTGCTACGCCCCGGGTACGCGGACCATGGTGACCTACGACACGGTGCCGATGGCGCGGACCAAGACGCAGTTCCTCAAGGACCGCGGGCTGGGGGGCGCCATGTGGTGGGAGAGCAGCGCCGACAAGGAGGGGCCCGAGAGCCTGATCTCCAACGTGGTCGACATGCTCGGTGGCCCCGCCGCGCTCGATCGCACCCCCAACTGCATCGAGTACCCGTACTCCAAGTACGATAACTTGAAGGCTGGCTTTCCGACGAATTGATCGAGTCTGGAGAGAGGTGGAATGGGCGAGATTATAACAGAAAGAAAAGAAAAGAAAAGAGAAAAAAGGATACATGATTTATGATATATTTTCTAAAATAGGTGATCATGGGGTTTGAGGAGTTTATCTTGCTTCTTTTTATTTGTCTTCCTATATGAAAATGAAGAAGAAAAAACTTATCTAGGTATCTTATTATAGGTTTAAGCGGAAATAAGGAAATGGGATTTGGGAATCGGGAACGGTACATCATCAGCTCTGATCAAAATGAAATAACTACTACCAATTTTGCTCGTACTGAAGTGTTCACATCATTTTGCAATACGCTTGATATCCCTACTTTGTTTTTAGTTTTTACGTGAGAGTGGTCATTCAATACGTCAAATAGCCTATCATGCATGTCACAATAACACGAAAAGACGGTAGAAGTTGTTCATGAATCCGTATGCATTGAGAACCGGCCGAGTGAGCTAACGTCACGTTTTGATAACTCCGTATAACCTATTCCAGTGTTCCGAATCCCCTTCTTCCATGCAAGTCCGTTCCTAGCGTCTACAGGTGGTGGGCGAGTAGTTTATTTGTCGAAGACGTAGGTCAAGTGGCAGCGACCGCAGTACTGACGGTCCTGCATGGCAGCCATGAAGATACCGGCACCGCACTATTGGGGGTATCATGTTAGCATTTATAGTTTACGGTGTGATTCAGAGAGAGGTGACATACGGTATCGGCAGGGCACTCGCGGCGGAGACGCTCGATCTTGCCATCACCGTCGACCTTGTAGTACTTGAGGACAGCGAGCTTGGTCTTCTTGCGCTTGTGCTTGATCTTCTTGGGGGTGGTGTAGACCTTCTTCTTGCGCTTCTTGGCACCACCACGCAGGCGCAGGACCAGGTGGAGGGTGCTCTCCTTCTGGATGTTGTAGTCGGAGAGGGTACGGCCGTCCTCGAGCTGCTTGCCGGCGAAGATCAATCGCTGCTGGTCGGGGGGGATGCCCTCCTTGTCCTGGATCTTGGACTTGACATTGTCGATAGTGTCGCTCGACTCCACCTCAAGGGTGATAGTCTTGCCCGTGAGGGTCTTTACGAAGATCTGCATGACTGCCTGTTGATTTGAAAGTCATAGTGGTTAGTAAAGGCAGATTAGGGATTGTATCAACATACCTAGACAATATGCCTATTGCCGTCCTAAGCAATCCTGAGATGTTTGGGTTTGGGTTTGGAGGAAGGAAGAAAGAAGGAGGGAAAAAAAAAAAAGTTCAAGTCAGAGTCGCTTAGGTACAAAGGTGGGATGTCCTGGCCCTGCGGGTAGGACACTGGCGAAAATTCGGGTAATTCCGCACAGACCATGTCCACACAATTTTGTATCACGTGCTAGGGTTTACTCCAGCTTTTGCCCTCTTGTGCTGAAGTTCTCATAGCTTCTAGTCTCTGATTGGCTAATGCATCTGGGCCAGGGGTTTTTTAGTGGGGCAACTCAACTCTTTAGCCCCAGAATTATTTTCAAGCCTTCACTTATTCCCCTACCTCTCACCAATCACACACACAAAAAAAGAAGAGCAGCAAACCACTTTTTTGAGAACTTCTTGTAAGAAAGTCCTCGTGCGTATTCCTTTTCCCCTTCTTCTTTTTCTTCTTTGTTTTACTTCAAGTCTAACCAAGTCACAAGAACACCGCAATCATGGTCAAGAAGAGAAAGAACAAGTACGTATAACATCGTCTAAGCTAATTATATCATATCAAGATCTCTGAGTACTAATCTATGTACTCAACAGCGGCCGCAACAAGAAGGGCCGTGGTCACGTCAAGCCCATCCGATGCAGCAACTGCTCGCGATGCACCCCCAAGGACAAGGCCATCAAGCGATTCACCATCCGCAACATGGTTGAGTCTGCTGCCATCCGTACGCTATCATTCCCCTCCTCTCTACTCCCCTCTCCTCTCAGCATGGGTTTACCGAAAATATCTTATAATATAGCATAGTAAACTAACAAGGAATCTCTTCCCAGGTGATATCTCGGACGCCTCCGTCTTCGCCGAGTACACGGTTCCCAAGATGTACCTTAAGCTGCAGTACTGTGTCTCTTGTGCCATCCACGGCAAGATTGTCCGGTACGTCATCCCGCGAGGGAACGACTACGCGCTTGCATCCGAGCAGCGTATGCGCTTGAGAAGAGCCTTGGTCGAACCTCGAACCCCCTCTCCGCTTGTATCCCGAATCATACCGAGAACACATCCCGCTGACCTACCCCTACAGTGTCCGATCAAGAGTTGGCCGTCGCAACCGTGCCCCTCCCCCTCGTGTGCGGTACAACAAGGATGGCAAGAAGGTGACCCCCACCCAGACCGCCAAGGTCGCTTAAGTGCTTCGTTTGGTGTAAGGGAAAGGATTGGGAAGGAAAATCTGGTCCACGGAAATGGGTTTGCTTGCATGACAACGGTTTTTCGGCATGATATCATAGATAATGACACCAATGAATCGAGTCACATTGCCATGATGCCTTTGTGTGTCCCAATATGGTTTTGGTTCTACGAATTTGCGAGTTTATCGGTACATGAGAAAGTAATCTGTCTTGGTTTATTGCTGTTTAAAATATATGTGTATACGAGAGCCCCTCGCGACTACTCCATATCAAATTCCCCATCCGCGAATGGTTTGTGTGCTCACAGAGGCAAGAGATGTCCATACCACCAGTTCTGCTCATCCCACCATGCGACGCGGTGTAAGACCACGTCTTCCCTACACCTTCGCTCACCAAGAGGTCTACCATCGAAGACAGCCCACGCAGCCTAGCTAACGCCATGGCCCAGCCCCCCGTCTCGGGCATGTCTAGCCTGGCGCCATGCTCCCGTAATAGACGGAACATGCGCAGGTCCTCTCTAACGACGGCTACCACAATAGGGGGCGGATGCCCCACATTCACGTCTGCACCATGATCCAACAGCATCTTCACCAAGCTCGTCCTGCAGCTCCACACCGCAATCACAAGCGGCGTGCTGGGCAGCCAATTTATATTCGGGTCCGCGCCGGCATCGAGCAGAATCCGGGTAATCTCCTCATCACGGCGCCATACCGCCTCCAACAAGGGCTAATGATAGCCCGCCGTCTTATCCTTACGACCATCATCGCGCTCCGTGATCGTCGTCTCGGGATTTGGATCCGCTCCGTGCTCCTCTAGGAAATACCGCACCATGCCCGTATTGCCCCTGCGCCACGCTCTCGGCCAGGCACGAGAGAAGAGGGCGGCTGGACATCCTTGCGGACCCCATCACCCGCACCCACGCGTCCGGCCACAACACGCAGTGCACATAATAAATTAGCATCCCGTCCTGCTCCGGCGACGAGAGCGCGACGTCCACGAGCGCACGGTAGGTCCGGACCGCGCGCAGGAGCTCCCTTACGTAGTCGCCCCCCGAAGCGTCCGGGGGGACATTGATGAGGGCGAGGTCGCCGATGCGCAGCGCCGCTTCCGGGTTAGTCCCGAACACGTCGCTGCATACCCTGTTACATGGGGGGTTCTTCGCGTAGGCGGATGGGTGCCGGAGATACACGGCGGAGACGGAAGAAGGCCTCGTCTAAGTAGGCTTTAAACTGGCCTGCGAGGGTTGTTAGCACTCTCGGGTTTTCATTGCTTTTTTGCTTTTTTTCACACTCGTAGGAAAGGAGAAGAACGTACGGCTGACTACACGGATTCGCATTGTGCGCATGAATCTGCGGGATAGAATGATGTGCTTCATTATATGCGGCACGATTTCGGGTGGGAAGTCGAATAGATTCATGTTCTCTTTTGTTTTTTTTTTCCTTTATTATCTTATTGTTTTTTTTCCCTTGGGGTAATGAAGTTCGAGGTGGAGATGTGGGAAAACTACGATGTTAGTTAGAGAAAGGAAGGGGTTTATATAAGTTTCTCAAAGACCACCAGATGAAATCACATGATAGATGATGGGAGTTGCACATCTGACTGATCAAACCTAGATGCACGGTTGTTGTTGATCGGGTGTTGATATGGTATATTACCTAGTATGAATATGGGATTCTACCTAGTATGGATATGAAATATGATTGTTGTAAGAATGTTGGTGAAGTCTGGGTCACGGGCACCACATCGCTAGCATGCAGAGGGCACCCCACCAGTGTCCTAATATAGCTTACACCACATTGATCAAATGAGGATATAGCTACCAGTTGGTAGACGTTTAAGACGTCTAGATAGTACAGCCTTTGTCCATCCTCGGTGCTATTTTTGTCAGCCAAAAATGGGTTACCTACAAAACTATATCAACTAACCTAGGTGAATAGGGATACATATATACATCCTTTCAGAGGATACATCTTGGATTCCTTGGTGAATCGATGGAAAAGGATTAAGAAAGGAAAAGAGGATTAATTATATCCCAGGGAATGAACACCAGCCCAGCCCTATGCATATTCGCTATATTGCGACTAAGGGCAGCAGTAACAATTGTGATAAATTTCCCTTCCCAAAAATAATTGTCGTTGATATGCCCGCAGCTAATAGGTATTCCATTTCGAGAAATCAAATCATATGTAGATGCTCTTTTACATAACAGTCTCATTTGCAGCATAACACTCCATAGCACATTTCTACAAATGCAAAAGCATTTATCCTATGTAAAAAATCTCATGAGTTAAGTCTATTAATTCATCTCACATTTATACCACGAAACTGCGTATTCCAAAGCATAGGGTATGTACGTAGCTTAGCAAGATGTTTAACCCCAAACTACCCAATCCGTAACGTGGTTGAACGGTGATTGGACGAGGATTTGTTCGGGATTCCGGTTAGGTTACACTACTAGTAACCCGTGCCGTACGAAAGACCTAACTTGAACGGCGCAAGTGTACGGGAAATTTCACCGGATTTGACTGGGGTAAGCTTGAAACCTCATTACTATTTAATCTAAAATGTCAGCGCCAGTCCTGATAATGCTTTGCATAATTATCCGACTCGGCCGGCTTCAGGGTTGATTGCTTTTTCTAAAGACTCTTGTAGTTTGATGTGGGGTATCAGGGCTATCTTTTTGGCCTAGCTAAGCCCGAGCTATCGTCAGTTTTGTCATCCTAATCCTATCTCCTTGGTTATCATGGATTACACCCGAATAGATCCTAGGTGACAGTATAGAAACCAAATATCAAGATTTATCCATTGTCATTAATAAAACAAACTTAAGTTCATGTTAGACGATCCGCTTGATATGTGGGGGGAATTATTGGCTTTGTCTCAGATTTCTGGTGGATTTTTTGAGGGTTTGGTTTTGGTTTTCTTGCTGGTATTGCCTTTCAACATCATGTACTCCTTAGAAAAGTTCCCCATTTCACTCATTCGGAAACCAGCGCTGTGGGATGAATTGAATTTGTCACTATTCGGTAGCTGTTACATTCCTTTGAATATATATCAATTATACTACTACCATTGCGATTTTTGAGGATCTTTAGCAATCCAATATAGTTTGAAGTCTGGTCAATTCCCTATGGGTATTTGTGACGTTCGTGGAAATGGTCACACGTAGCTCCCTTCATTACTCCATTCTAATCATCTGGGGATAACTTTAATGTTCTAAATTAAAGGTATAATCTCAGAATCCATGAAACAGAAATATCTGGGAGAAGAAACTACCTTCGAGCTGTACGAGGGTTCAAAAGATAAAGTCAAAGAATCAAAGACTTAAATATAGAAGTAGGTTACTAGGGGTTACCAGTAAGTATATAAACCTTATCTGTACGTATGTCCTACATACCTTTCATTCAAGCTCTTCGACCAATAACAAAATTATCTCTGCATACACGCTGCGTATAACGATAGCCATGAAGCACAAGCCTAGAAACTAAATAGTACATATAGAATTATCTCCCTAAGCCTCGAGGGCAAAAAAAATACACTGTATAACCTTGGCCTATAATCTATAGTAACAGCACCCCCAAAATAAATCTTACAATAACAGCAGGCTGCAGCACTATAGATAAATAAATGTAAGACGAGTAGTTATATGCCATACATAATTAAAACCACCAAAATCCAATATAAATCAACGAAAACAGATGTAAATATCCCAAACAAACAGCCTAACACCACCCTTAGGTCCTATCCAGCACCACCCAAGTCCAGCATACCATAAAACCAAGGCAGGTAACCCAAAACCATATCCCCTATATTCCACATTCATGATCCCATTCACTAAAAAAGAAACGTCTATTTCTATTCAATCATCATCATCTAACCGCCTGGGTGTATGTTTTTCTTTCTTTCTCATCATTACCTAAAAACCACACCATATTCTATATGTTCATAGTTCATAGTTCATAACACGCGCAAGCCCATATCGTCGTATCCCAACATAACCCACCTACTTACACAAGAAGCCCAGCTGTGAGACCCAACACTCTACTTCCATAAACCAAGTTCAACCCCCTGTCTTCGAATCTATCTACACAGAGCCCTCTCTCTATTGTCTAATTTGATCATAATTATGTTCATGACGGCCCCGCCGTCTGCGTAGCCCCGCCAAGCTGCTGCTGCTGCCGCGCAAGGTGTCCCCTAGAGATAAAATCGCGGTTCTCGATCGCCACGCTCTTGGTCATGTGGTTGACCTTGTACACGCCGACGAGGCGGGCGGCGAGCTCGAACATGTTGTTGCGGAGGGAGATGACGATGAACTGGGCGTTCTTGGTGCGTTCCTTGATGTAGTTGGCCACGATCGATACCTAACGGACGCATAATTAGTCAGACAGATCATTTCACAAACATAGCCAGTGCTAAGGCAAATGAATAAATAAAAAGGGGGAGGGGAGGGGAGGGGGGTAACTCACGTTCCTGAAATCCAGGGCAGCGTCGATCTCGTCCATGACGTAGAGCGGCGTGGGCTTGTAGTGGTGGAGGGCGAACACGAGCGCCAGACTCGACAGCGTCTTTTCGCCACCACTCAGGTTGCTGATGTTCTTCCAGCTCTTCTTGGGAGGCATGACCGAGAACAGGATGCCCTCGCTGAAGGGATCGAGACTGTCCACGAGCTCTAGCTCAGCGTTACCGCCCATCGTGATCATCTGGTACATTTCCTTCAGGCGCAGCGAGATGGTGCTGAAGCCTTCCATGAAGCCTTCTAGTCGGAGGCGTCGGAGATCGTCGCAGCGCTTCTTCGCCACGTCACGTTGCTGGACGGCGGTAGCGAGGTCGGAAGACCGTGCAGCATGTTCCTCGACACGTCTACGATACTCCGATAGGACACTGACGTCAACATTGACGTTCTGTGTCTTCTCTTCGAGGGCAGCAATTTCGGCCTTCAACTTCTCCTTGCTCATATCTTTTAGTTCGTCTGCCGTGTACCGTGGGAGCTCCTGAGGCTGTTCCTCGTGTTGTTCCTCGGGCTCTTCGTCTTCTCCTTCTTCCCCTTCCTCACCTCGTTCTTCATCTCCTTCTGCTGGTTCCCTCTCTCCTGTTTCTTCCTGTTGGGTCTCATCTCCATCCTCCCTGGGCTCTTGAGCCTTCTGGGCAGCCCGAGAGGACTTCTTGGCTCGTGTCTTGCCACTAAGGTCACTCACATTTTGGAGAACAAGCTTGCTCAGCTTCTCATCCCAGTAGCGAAGGCGCTTCTGGTTCTCCACGAGTGCCTTTTGATTCTCTTCAAGCTTATTGCGCATCTCAATTTCGACCGCACGTGTTTCGTTGAGCTCTGAGGTCTTCTCGTCTAATTCGGATTTTAGCTCAGCTAATTCCTTCTTCTTGGCGGCAAGTTCCTCTTCCGCCTCTTCAACACGCGCGTTCAGATCCTCAGATTTACTACCTTGGTTCTCAACTTCTTGCTCAAGCTTCTCAAGATCCCGTATTGCGGCTTGTAACTCCTTGGATGCCTTGGCGTGGTCCCTTTCGAGCTTGGTCTTTGACTTTTCGGCTTTCGCCCGCTTAACTTCAGCATTTGAGGTTTCTTCATTGTGGGAGGAAATTTCTTCCTTGATAGCATCGACTTTGGTCCTCTGAGCACGGAGCTTCTCACCACCAACCTCCATGATCTTGTCCTGCAGCTCCTTGATCTCGGCTTCCACGCCCTCAGTCTCGGCATGCAACTTGGATACTTCCTTATTTAATTTGGCAATTTCCTTCTGCAGGGCAGATACCCTGTGGTCGTCAGCCTCAGATGGTTGGTGTTCCTTGCCGAGTTCCTTGACCCGTCTTCGAGCGTCTGCAAGGTTCTTCTCAGCACTCTGGATTTCGAGGCCAATTTTCTGCATCTTTGTATCCATCTGCGGGATCTGATCTTTTAATTGTCTTGACTGAGTCTCGAGTTCTCGTTGACGCTCTTGGAAGTCTTGGTACTCCTGCTCGATAGCGTCTCGATCACTCTCAAGCTTGACAACCTGCTCCTTAGTCATGTCTGCTACAAGCTTGCTTGACATTAGCCCCTTCTTGACAGTGCCACCACCACCAGACATAGTACCACTCGTATCAATCAGCTCGCCATCGAGAGTCACAACACGCCATCGCTTGGCACCATAGGCAATTCTATTGGCCTGAGAGAGGTCATCAGCCACGAGAGTGTCTCGGAGGGCATGATAGAAGGCAGGCCGGAATTTCTCTTCCTTTGCTTGGACCAGGTCGAATAATCGCGGCGCATTTTCAGGGGTTTGAATTGGTTGAAGGCCATGTGTGCGCAACTTGTTTAAGCACATGAAGTTGCCTCGCCCAAGATTTGTCTTGCGCAGGTACTCGATGCATTGCTGTCCAGCCTCAACGGTGTCCGTGACAAAATTATCAAGAGCACCGCATGCCGTAGATATAGCAACGTCGTATTTCTCGTCGATGGTACCGAGATTTCCTAGACGCCCGTTGAACCCTTCAATTCTTCCGGATTCTTTCATTCGCATCAATGCTGTAAGAACATTGCCACGGTTTTGATTCTGAGAAAGGCTAGATCTAGCTTCATCTGCCTTTTGTCGCGCGTCTGAGACCTTGGAGCGATAGTTATACTCAGTCTCTAAACTCTTAAGATCCTCAAGTTCAACTTCGATCTTCCGTCCTTCTTTCTCAAGCTTCGCCTTCTCAACCTGGCATTCTTCCAGCTCGCTCAGTTTAGCGGTGCGGCCTTCCTCAATAGCAGTAATCTTCTTTTCTACTTCTTTCAGCGCTGCCTCACCAGCATTCGCCTTTTCCTCGAGGATAGTCATCTCAGACTGCGCAACTGCAATGGCAGACTGCTTCTGATTGATCTTCTCTTTCCAGGGCTCAAGAGACTTCTGCTTGGCTGCAATCTGATCCGAATATACTTGCGTCTTCCCCTTTAGGCTTTCTCGGATGGTGGCCAGCTTAGCCTCCTCTTCCTGCACGCGCTGCTCAAGGGCAACAATTTCCTCAGCCCGAGACGCAATATCCTCGGTGCATTCCGCGATGGTTTCGTCCGCTTCCGTGGCAGACTTCTCGGCATTCACGATGGTCTTTTCTAGCTTCTTCTGCTTATCAGTCAAGAATTTACGCTTCTCGTCGAACTTGACTCGTTCCTGCTCGAACTTAGAAGCTTCCTTTACCAGGGCTTGGACGTTCTTTTCTTGAGCCTCAAATTCCTTGCTTCCTCTTGAATAGGCCTTATGAAGCTGTTTGATCACCTGTTCGCTACCCTGGTGCTTTTCGAATTCAGCATCAAGCTGGGCTTGCATCTGACTGACAGCCTCGGCCGTGACGGCCACATTATCGTTACACTCGCTTATGTAGAGTTGGTAGAGCGCGGATTTTTTCAGTGCCAGTTCGTTCTCGTCGCGAATGAAGGCGAGTGCCTTGTTCTTTTTGTCCTCGAGGCTGTTCTTCTCCTTCTCCACATGTTGGACACGACCGCTCTTTTCCATACAAATCTCGTTCAGAGTTTCAACTTCGGCGGCAGACTCCTCGATGGGAGTTTTGTATTTGGACGTGCCGATAATATCCTCCAGATATTCGAGCAGGCCGTCCTCATGTTCATTGGCGGCCTTGGGCTTCATCTGAGCGATAGACTCGACTTCACCCTGTAAGATCAAGAAACGCTTGTGATCCAGGTCAATCCCCCGACCTTTGAGAAGAGTGGTGACGGTAGTGAAGTTGGACTCCCTGCCATCGATGTAATATTTGCTTGAATTGTTCTTGAAAGCTCTTCTCGAGATGATGAGTTGAGAGTTGGGAATTACCTCGGCTCCACCGCCAGGCTAGATTCTAATTAGCATTTCATACTTGGGTTTCAATGGGGGCAGCGAGAGACAAACCAGGTCCATCACTTCTTGGAAGTGGACGGCAACCTCGCAATGGTCCAGGTTGGGGTGTGCGGCCGAGTTGTGAATCAGAGCAGATATCTTTCCTTGTCGCATTTTACTTGCCCTGAAACCGAAGACGAATAGCAACGAGTCAATGACGTTAGACTTGCCAGAACCATTAGGGCCTACTACGGAAGAAAAGGACGAATGGAAAGGTCCGACCTCCTGCCGGCCAGCATAGCTCTTAAAGTTGTTCAAGATGAGGTAGGTGATGACAATTCGGGGTTTCGGGCCCGTCTCCTCAACAATGGGCTGGGGCATTTGGCGCGACTTCAGGACGATATCCATGGGCTTCTCCAATATGGTATCCAAAGCCTTAATAGGCTTGACCTGAGTGAGGTTTTCATCGATAGGCGATCTCTGGCTGTGGGCATCGTGCAGATTAGGCTTAGCTAGCGGTGTGTCAGACACCTTGATCTGTGCTTCGGACCGGGCGGGTGTATTCGCTCTACTCGAATTGGCCTGAGGCTCTGGAGCCGACTCTGGGGCAGGTTCCGGGATAGGCTCCGAAACAGACTCTGGGACAGGTTCTAGGGTTGGCTCTGGAGCAGGCTCTGTAGCGGGCTCGGGGTTTGGTTCTTTGGTACTGGCCCTGGATCTCCTCGGCGCGGCACTTCTTCTCTTGCGAGTTGTGGTCTTGGGAGGAGAGTCGGGCGGCACAACGGTGGCGGCAGACTGGTCTGGATCGGCCACCTCACTAGGCTCTGCTGGTTCGGGAGCAATCGACGTTGTCTCTGCTACACTTGCCTCTGCTACACTGGTCTCTGCTACACTTGTCTCTGCTGCAGTGGCAACAGTCGAGGTGGATTCACGCGCAGTGTTCCTCTTAGGGCGACCCCGGCGTGGTGCGGCTCCGGAAGCGGTGGAGGTGGAGGCAGAGGCGGTGGAAGCGGGTGCCGCTGATCTTCTTCGGCTCGCGGGCTGGCGGCGTGTGGGTTGCGGAGCAGGTTCCGGTTCGAAGTCTTCTTCCTCCTCTTTTATTCTTCTCGAAGTGTTTCCCACAATCTCGTCCTCATCTTCGGATTCAACAATTGTGCGCCGGGTCGCTGCAGCGCGACGGGATGGTCGTGATGACATGGTTTGTTTCTACGGGACTCGAATGAATGCGAGCCGATCGGCATATGGATGAATTATATGTAAAATGTATGTTCAGTCATAAAATCGTCAATGCCATCCGGGTCTTTGGGGAGGGCGGAGGGGAGGGAGTTCGTTGTCAGGCAGTTGGGAGGAAAAGTCGCACTGGTGAGAAAGTAAATAATAAACAAAATAAAAGACAAGGTGGTGTTCGATTCTCTCCCCCGCCATATTTTGGGGGCGCGTTATCAGCTAATCGCAGCGCGACCGTGCCTTATCCGATAATTACCCGGGCTAATCATATCCAATAAGGAAGTAGTACAAGCATTACCTACCTGTGTACCGCATTACTACTCTGTAGTACCTAAGTGCTAGTGCGGGTAGCGCAACACTGTAAAAGCTGCGACCGAATCCGATAAGCAAGGTAAAGCTTCTAAGTTCTAATGCTTCCTAGTACCATCTTCGTCACATCACTGCAAGAAAACAAAACCAAAACAAGAAAACAAAAGAAAATCTGCAAAATATTGCCGCAAGATGTTCGACTTCTCCCAATTCGACCCGGTCTTCGGTTCACTAGATCCATTTCCTTACAACCGTGGCTTTTCCCAAAAAGTCGATGCCTCCCGCAAAACTCTCGAGGGATCTCTCTTCGTCGATCGCGTCTTGAAGGCATTGAATCTGGCACAAGGTATATGGTAACAACCTATTATGATTCCAATTCCACTCTTGCAAACTGCCTTTTTTTTCTCTCCTGTAATTATGTGCTAACTCGATCTCAGCTGTCAATATTTACCCTCCCAAGAACGAGAGTGCCCTCCGACAGCTACACGACCAGATATCCAACAGCAACAACATCACCGTCCACCACAAGCTCTCCCTAATCTACTACCTCCTCCTGGACATCGACGATCTCGGCCATGACGGCAAAGCCGAGGCGTTTGCCTCGAGGGCAGGAATCCCCGACAGATACCAGATCTTCATGAAGGGTCTATGGTTCATGGACCAGCTGAACTTCGAGCTCGCCCTCGAGCACCTCACCCACCCCTCGCTCGTGTCCGAGTTCGCCGACGATATCCTCACCGTCCTCGTGCGCCAGTCGAAGGACGGGGACTACACGCTGCCTCTCGCCTACTACCACACCGTGCAGCCCGTCCTGCAGACCTCGTCGGCTCTGGAGCTGCTCTTCGATGCGCTCGCCCGATCCGACGTGCCTGAAGCCTTCGAGTTCTCCCGGTCGCACGCCGACGTTATGCGCCGCCGGCTCTTCCAGAAACTGGTCCTGGCTGTGCTGGACTCCCCGCGCGACGACGACACCGCGGAGAGGGCCTTTGAGCTCGCGAGCCTCCCGTTCGATCCCGACGAGGAGATGTGGTTCACCGAGTGCCTGGAGAGCGGCGAGGCGAAGAGGCTGGGCGTCGCCAAGGATACGCTCTTGATGCGGCGCATCGCCACGGGGGATTCTTCGTTCCGGGGCGAGAAGGGAACCTGGGCTGTTGTTCTGGAGGGAGTCAAGAAGGGCAGTGGAGGTCGTACGCAGGCGTGATGCGGTCGTCTTAATATCATTTTTTTTATTGTTGTCGCATAGCGTTTGGCGTTTGGAATCCACGGCACCACCATTTCCAACATTGTTTAGAATTCCGGATTCAGCATGCCTGCCTACCAGCATTACCTGTAGCTATGCTATAACCTACTTATTGAGAGCACCATGTTTCTGTACCGGTCAAATTAATTACCTCTAATACTCTATAAACAGAATACGTATGTGTAGCAGGTTGGATCTCCTGCGTAATGAGCGTACATTGTGAGAGCATTCATCACATATAATTCTCTGCCACATCCAAGCCTAACCAAATAGCATTTCTCCAAGATATTTACCTCAATATACAAAATTTATCCTTTTATATCCAAGAAGGGGGTGATATATGAGCTGGCCTTGCTCTTCCCATCCCTATTGGTGGGTGGATATATATACCCCAATTATGCACAAACCTTTCAATAGCCCATCCGAGTTGGTGTAGTGGCTAACATTTGACGCTCTCACCGTCAAGCCCGGGGTTCGATTCCCCGACTCGGAGTTCATCTTTTGTTTTTCTTAGACATTTTTATTCTTTTTACCTCATTCATAACTACTATCGGAGCTCAACAACAACAACAACAACGCACATTTTTATTCTTTTTACCTCATTCATAACTACTATCGGAGCTCAACAACAACAACAACAACGCGCCCAAAAAAACATCTATTAATACTGTGTTCTATCAATATTTTTCAAGTTATATTCCTGAGTTTCTTTATTTATGAGGCCTTAAGTATATAAAATAGCTAGATAAATAATATCCCCCCAAAAGATTTCGTGCGAGAAGGTAACTATGCATGTAAACTAATTCATGTTATTTCAATATGCATCAACTATTGCCCCTAAAACATTTTGGTATTCCCGGTTCTTCCAAAATAACTTATGTATTGTATAGCCTCCGTTGCAACTATCCCAGTATACAACATACAAGCCCGAATACCGAGACCCACCCTGCCCCGAAGATGACGACGCCCGAGGCCGACAATCGCCCGCGCCAAGCATTCAGAAGTGTCTTCCAAAATCAAGCCCATGATAAGTCTTCTTGCGTGGGTACTTAAGTTTTCCTTGTAGATGGATAAGCTCTCTTCTAATACTTAGTGGGTTGATAGTAAGTGTAGATTCGATTCCTATGAGTGCTACTTACAATTAGCTCATCTCTAATATACCTATATTAATCTCGCTGGCAGTTGTGGGGCCGACAAAAGTAATATGAAGATCAAGAGGTCAGAGTTCGTAGTGGCTAATGGCTGAAGCCGAGATTAACTAGTCTCTAGAGCATTGAAAAATTTTAAATTATAAAACTCTTTGGCTTGCGGTGGTGAATATGAGCATTATTGAGGGCCACTACGAGAGCAATCCCGATGAGAATCGAGTGTAAAGAATAAAATACTTTAGTAGCCATTTGTGAACCACCTGATAAAAGTTAACAATTCAAAATAGTAACATAGATATGCGGGAGTTTCTAATGAGCTCTTCAGAAGCTACATGGTAAAGTACATTTAATGGAATCGAAGTGAAACATCCTATAGCAATATTTGGAAAAAGATTGTGAGCTTGACAGATATAAAGCGCATGGTCCTTTTCTCAACTTCATGGTGCTATTCATGCAAAAATACTGCACCCTTACTCTCACCAAACCATACCAACTCAACCCAACTTCAATCAGCACGCTTAGTGCTATTTTCCTCAATTACTTCACCTTCTCGGAAATAAGTCACCCATAATCACCCTCCAACCCAACCCAACCCCAAAGCTACATTACCAAACAAACCCAACAACCCCAAAGATGGCACTCCGTCAAATCATCGACTTCCTCTTAGTAGTCCAGAGGGTAGCCGTATTAGAACATATCATAGGCGAGGGAGGCTTATTGTACGGGGAATGCAATACCTACGAAGAGGATGAGACCGACATCGAGCTGCAGCCCATAAAACACTCTTCCCTCCGCAAGCCGGACATACCTCGCGCGGCGATGCCCAAGGTCTTCCGCCATGTGCACCTTGGGGGTGGGCGCTGGGGGTGGGTGGAGCAGAAGTGAGAGAAGGGGCGGAACGATAAGAAGTCTGAGGAATGCTTCTTTTTTCTTTCCCCTGGATGTGATGATTCGAGCGCGATATTTTGCGGTAGTAAGTTCAGGGGGAAAGTTGGTCTAGAAAGTTTGAAGCATATCTTATGCTGCAATTTTCTTGCTCTAATTTCGAAGGTTTATGAAGGTGTAGAAAGGATTTTTGGTTAATTCTTTTTTTTCTTGAAGAGCGGCTAGGTTACTAAATAAGTACGCCCTTAATAGGTATGGAAAGGAGTTAGGTTATCTGATGGGTTAGTTAGTTAGAGGGCTTACTCTACATGACAAATAGATCACTTTGAGGAATACAAAAAAAAATTTCAGCCTTCTGAGTTGAGTATTGTATACTCACATATCAAATAAGCTAGTATCTAGTAAGTTATGGCACTCATATTGGTAACTATATAGCCACTGAATATGCTGTATACTTTGATAGAAGGAACGTATACTATTTAGTATGACCTATTTTATCATATAAATAAGTGCATATAGCCTCTAGCACTCTAAGCCCGGTCATGCAATCGTTGCTTTACTTTGTCATATATTTAAACCACTAACCTGTGTCCTCATATATCTAACCTAAATAACCTATTTCGTGCCAAGATTATTATATAGAAGCTAAATATCCCCTCCCTCAGGGCAGCTTCCAGAAACACAGACAGAAAGCCTCTTGTAGGTAGGCTCCGAGTAATCCCAAGACCATTATATGCTCAATTGTCACCCGTCAATCGACGCCGTTTCCTGCGAAGAGTATACTAAGGGGAAGCAGAAGTGAAAACTTGTTATCCAACCACGGTGCCAATTAACCACCTCCCCCTCCCCTCCCCCTATCAACCAGAACTCTCATCCTCATCTTCCTCTCCCCCATGCTTCCTTTCCTCTTGGGTATGTTGCGTCGTCGCCGCCAGCAACAAATCCACAGCGGAGACCTGTCTGCCGATGGACGTCTCATCATACGGGTAGCGCCACGAGAACCCGTAAAACGAGCTCGACCCATTGCGCGCGTTGGCATAGGCCAGGCGGGCGTTGTTCGCGATGAAGTCGTCGTAGGGGTGGTCGTCGAGGACGTCGTTGAGCGCGGCGAGGCCGCGCATGAAAATGCCCTTGAAGGCGGTGCCGTTGGGCTCGCAGTCGGCGGCCGTGGCGCACGGCTCGGTCAGCGTGCCGTCCCACCAGACCAGCCCGCCGCTGCGCGATATCGTGGCGTCCGCGATGGCGCGCGCGGTCGGCAGCAGGTCCTGGCGGGGCGTCTCCTGGTCGCGCGTCGCTTTGTGCAGCTGCGCGAGCCCGCGCAGGATCACCCCTTGGTTGTATGTCCAGGTGGGCATGCCGTTGTTGGTGCAGGACGAGTTCTCGCTGAGCCCGTCGTTGACGAGGCGCGCGCGGTTGATCATGCCGCTGGCTTTGAACCACTCCCACTCCGCGAGGCTGCGCGAGAGGTACACGGTGTCGCCCGGGATGAGGTTGTGCAGCGTGGCTGTGAGCTCGAGGTAGAGCTCGTTGCTGATGGCGTTGTGATACGTCCCGTTGCGGATGCTCCAGATGAGACCGCCGAAACAGGTGGTGGTGTCCCAGTAGTTGTACATGTAGGCTTCGTCTTGCATCGCAATGTCGAGGTATTCGGTGTCCCCCGTTACCTCGTACATGGTGATCATGGCCAGCGCCCACCAGCCCGTATCATCGGTGCTATCGGCGCGGAAATTCCCACCACCTTCGGGCCACCAGTCCAGCGGCTGTCTCTGCATCTCCACCGTGTACTTTGCCTTAGACATATACTCGAAGTCGCCGGTCAGCTTCGTGTAATCCAGGACAGCTTGTAGAGCGAGACCATTGTGCCACCAAGGTCCCGCGGTTTCCCAACGGCCCGTAGTCTCGTCGTATAAAGTCATCATATCATCAATTGCTGCTCTAGCTCTAGCCAATATGGTGGTGTTGATCTGGGTGTCGGCGGCCGCCGGTTGCAACATGCTTATAAAGAGTGCGTAAACAAAACATAATGATAACCAGGATCGCATTGAAGCCCTCCTGGGGGGGCTTGATACACCCATATCTGTTAATTGAGAATCGACAACGACCTTTGGAGATACTATAAACGAGCGAAAGACTGAAGAAAAGGGTCTACAGAAGCTCAATGTTCTAAGTAGGCATGGCGATACTTCACAGAAATCCAGCACACCCGGCTATATAAACCTGCGGGAAACGAGCGAGTTGTACTTAACAAACAGGAACCAACAAAGCAAAGTTAAAAATCATACGTGAAAAGGCCAAAATAAAAGTCTCTCAAAGGAACGAAAACCTACGCGTGTCCTATCCAAAGGTCTGTGTGGGCGTTGTAAGACAGCCCACGATAATTGAGGAAGGCCGTGGGGAAACACCACCACCACCTCTACCTACCTATCAGCCGCCATGTCTAATGCAGATCATTGCACATCCAATCATGAAAGCCTGGGACCTGCTTTTCTTCTCCTTTCCCTCGTTTTGTTGCTGCTGGATTTGCCAAAGTGTGGTTATGTGTTCGTACCTGGACTACATGATTGGTTGTGGCGGTCTCGCTTCGCATCCATTCATTCTATTTTATGCACGCCCATGTTGCAGCAGCAAATGCGACCGTTCCGGTACAGCGCTTGTCTCTCTATGTGCTTTTCTTTCGCCCTGGCCAATCCGTAACTTTAACATAGAGGAAACTTACTGAGACAAGGGGGAGGAGGGGAGGAGACCCCCTCAAATCGGACCGCCATCGAAATAGACTCCGGTGCCACAATGTTAATACGGGAAAGGCAAAGGGGGAGGGGCCGGGAGCGGACCACGATTACTAGGTAAGTGTTAATATCTGATATATGTACGTAAACATCGAACCAGGGCATTATGTACCTAGTATGTAGGAGAAATTTGCCACTTTCCTTCAACTACATAATATGTCTGGATTTCATAGGCCTGATATCTGGCGACCAGATCCCGCCTATGGTATATGCACCGCATAGGGGAAGAAGTCGTTACAATGAAGGGTTATTTCTGACGAAAAGCGTTATTGGAACACACATCAACATTACCATATTCATCACCACTTCCGACCACGAGTGAAGAGTAATCGTATGAGTTATCAGCTATCACATAATACAGAGAGGTATTTCCTCTCCATTAAAGTTATTCCCCGTTTCAGCACTCCACCTACTCCCTCTCTTCTCCGTATTATCCTCTTCTTCCCCATCCAAACCAGTTCTAATGACCCCTCCCCTCCCCATATAATGAACTCCTATAATCCGGTTCGATTTCATATAACTCCCTCCCCCCAGCCCCAAGCCTAAAACATTATTGTTCATACACAAGTAAAGAATATCATTTCTTTTTTTATCTTTTGAAATTTCGCCCCCCGTACCTCGGTATGACGGATTTTTTTTTATGAAGGCTTGTAATACCGCGGTGCGTTGAACACGTGGTACCGGTGGCCCCTGACGCCGTTACCGCGGAATAGGGCAGGGAAGCGCCAGCCCTCAGGGACCTCGGTCTCATGGACGCGGCGGTTGCGAGCTTCCTGGTCGGTGCGGAGAGTCGCGACCTGTGCCTTCTCATCATCGGCCTTGGGGATGACGAATTTGGCTACCTGGAGCTCCGTATCCGTGATGGTGCTCCGGGACACCCGCGCGTAACCCACGCGTAACAGACCCTTGTACAATATGTACTCACACCAGCGGTCCCAGTCGCTGGGGTCAACGTCGTGCATACCCGACGTCTCGGAGACGTATGTGTTGTAGTTACCCTTCAGGGGCTTGGTCACGAGGTATGAGAGGAGGATCGAAGGGCGCGGCGAGGACCCCATTAGCTTGGAGAGGTACTCAGACTGTAGGCGTCTATCTTCGGGGTCTTCCTCCTGACCCGAGTGGAAGACGAAGACATCGACCAGTTCCCCGTACACGTCAAGTGTTGCATGAATGGCCGGTGCGAGTTCACCTACAGGAGATGGGAGAAGATGATGTGTCGAGTTCATGATGGGAAATTTGGATAGTAGAGCTGCTCCCCAAGTATGTTTGTTGGGACCTGGGCCGTAGTCAACGTACATACCTAGGTCCTCAGCAAGAAATTGCGTAGTATCTCGATTGCCCATGATGATCCGCTGTAAATCAGACTCCAGTACACCAATAACGTCGACCTCAAGCTCTTTTATCAGGTCACGCATTCGGTATTCCGAAGACCACATATCGTTATCGAGAGAAAAGTGTATCGTCCAAATTCCGGCGGTCATCACCTTCGAGTCTTCGTGGTATGGCTTGTAGTCGTTCGTAGGGAAACGTTTATACGCCGTAGAGAGGAAGAAGATATTGATAGCCACGAGAGCTAATGTATGGTATTTCCGATGTTGCTTCTGGGATACCGGCTTGGGAGTGTCGCGATGACGCGCATTGAGTGATGTCAAGTTGAAAACGCCGGCACCAATAAGAAGCATCATTGTCACCATAACCCAGTCGGTGTGTTCACGGACTAGAGGTCCGCCGGGGACGAACGCATATGCGACAACCCAAACATGGAACAAAACCATAAAGTTATAAACGAAGAAGCCGAGACCAAATGTAGTCGCAGGACTCTTCCGAGCGGCTACCGTAAGCAGGGGGCTCGCTATAGCCATCAGATAGAAAGCGGTAACCAAAGCCCCATAGTAGCCAAACCAGTTAGCATAGAGGGTGAGAACGGTTGCTCCCATACAGCCAAGTCCATAGACTGCCCAAGTGCTTACCAGCTTAGGTTGGTAAATTCCAGTCAACAATCCAGCTGTCATGGAAGCTATTGTAAACCAACCATGAGGTGCAGAAAGGGGACCACGCACTGGATAGCCTTCCCAGACCCAAAGGATCATTGTACTCGTATCGGAAAGGAGGGAGTGTAATCCAAACCACAGACCACCAATACCCAGAGCAGCTAGGACAGATGAACCACTCTGCTCGTTACTCACGGCAGCGCCAGTGTTAAGAGGTGGTTTTCGAGTAAACCTCCAGATAGCCAACACGCCTAAGATCAGTCCAGTACCGTTATAGCCACCATTGGCTGCGTGCATAATCGGCCAGATTGGATTGTTGGTTTGCCAGGCAAATTTGATGGCTGACGACAGGACCAAACCAACGACCCATGCCAGGATTCTAGACTCTAGTCGAGCTTCATGAACAGCTTCGGAGAATAGAGTAGCAGCCCATGCTAGACATGACATGGATACGCCAAACCCGACAGCGAAAAGTCTGTAGACTGGATCCTTGACTTGCCAGGCCAGAAGACCTGCGAGTGATAGGGAGTGAAAGACTCTCAGGTTGTTGATCACCAGAGAACGAATCGGCTTGATTCCTAGAAAGAGAGGCGAGATGGTTGACATAACGAATGCTTCGTAGCCCGAAATACCCATATGCCAAAGTGGGAAATACCAGATTACGACACCCAGACTTGTGAGCATTGACCAGAACACAAAGCCATGATAGACCTCGGCGGCGGTATCGAAGACCTCGGACCAGGTGAACTTGGCGTCGAATAGCCCAACAGTTGCTCTATCCTTTTCCTTTTCAATCATCGCAGTCGCCTGTGGCGGCACATTGGTTCTGCAAGAGCAGTCAGAATAGTGCTCTCGAACTCGGTCCTCCTTCATTTCGAAATAATCCTAGGAACACTCGCTCAGGCTGACCCAATATCTACTCCAGCTCGGGCTTTGGATGTATGCAGAGAACAACCGTGCGACAACCGTAAAATGGGGAGGAAGAGGGTGCTAAGACGTCTCAGGCCACGAAATGAAGGGTGTCTTAAATATTCATTTCTCTTCCATATCTAGTTCGATATTTCGCCCCAAACAAGCGCCATCATTTCAGCAAGATAGACCGGCATTATCTGAGTTTCGTCGACGAGCGGCTGGTAGATAGGTTGCAAAGGTGGATTAGGTTTCAAGCGCGAATAGATATGAATCACAACTTATGCGCCATCCATAGTAAGATTGAGCAAGTATCTCGACCACTGACGTGGAACCAACTCTATGTGGTAGCAACCGAGGATCATGTACAGCCCGAGCGAGTATATATTATAATAGATGCAAATCTGTTACCTGGGAAGCCAGTGTACGTACCCATTGCTAAGACCTTTTGTGTCCTTAACTATAATCTCAAAGGTATCGAAATCCAGGGCTGTGACGGCATCAAAAGCGACGTCGAAAAGAATGAGAGACCATTCAAAAAAAGAATAGGTCGTATAAGCTACCGAAACATCAGCGAATTTTCCCGAGCGATTCTAGTGGCGTGACTAACCTCCGGCAACACGGTGGACTTTGTGCTGGATGAAGAAATACACCATGAAGGGAATAACACCGAAGAAAGCTGTGGCAAGGTACTTTCGGTATCTGACGGCCTTCGCATTGGGCGGGCTCAATGCGATGCAACCGATGGTCCAAGGTATGGTTGCGACCAGGTAGGAGATCATGAAGATATCATGCCAGTCGTGGTCATCGGTCGAGGTGATGTAAGTCCAGCCTCCACAAGTGAGGGTCCGAAACAGACCCATACCACCAACGAATTT
The DNA here is from genome assembly GCA_022578605.1 of Camillea tinctor. Lineage (NCBI taxonomy): Eukaryota > Fungi > Ascomycota > Sordariomycetes > Xylariales > Graphostromataceae > Camillea > Camillea tinctor. The sequence goes on from MU394145.1 coordinate 127,712, forward strand.
GGGAAGCGCCCTACCGGGACGGGCGGTTAACAGGTACCATAGCGCAACGAGAGCGAAGCGGGGACCTGCGCGTTTTGCCATGGGTTAGCATCGAGTTTATTCCCGGATCCCCATCTCTGTCCCCATCTCCATCCCCATCTTGTTCCGCCGTGAAGCACACACATGCGACTTGCCTTACTTTCCAAACAGAAGAAGGCAAGATACAACAGAAGAACATACCGGAGGTTATAGCGATAAAGAGCTGGAAGAAGGATCGCTCAGGATATCTATCGCCGATCGTAGCGGAGACGGAGGGGAACCACTCCTGGGGATAACCATAGTACTGGTTCTTCACGATCTTATCGTAGTGGAGATGGATGCCGACGGCTAAGGCGCTCACAAAGGCAGCTGATGGAGAAGAAAAAAAAGGAATTCAGCCAAGATGTTCCCGTACTCTATCACCGATTGGAATATATCAACATCTATACTCACTGTATGCGACGATGGTGTGAGCCCACGATATCCACTTCGCATTGAAGGAAACGAGGGCCACCCCGCTGTCCTTGTCTTTATACTTGGACATGACAAGACAACAGGGTTGGATTCGTGCAAAAGAGAAAAGGAAAAAGAGAAATGGGAAAAGAGGAAAGGGAAAAGAGGGAAAGTAACAGACAGAAATAAAACAAAACAATAAATAATTTTATTTATCGAATTCCCAAAAGTCTCGGCTTGTTCGGTATATCGCGTTCAAAGACTTTCCCGTTAAACCTGTTGGCAGACCGTTGCCAGCCAGATTTACATATTTACATCCCTGCAATGGAAATCCGTGGAGGTATCATCCCTGCCATCACTTGGCTGACCTAACCTGCATCGGGCATTGATCTGGCTAACCGGATCGTTCCATCCGTTTTTGAAAAGGCGTCACAGGTATTATCACCTTATCAGCTTATCGATGTAGAGATACGTAGGTACAGTAAACCCTCTCCATAACGATATGAAAAAACACACACTTCGTATCGTTATAGAGAGATTATCGTTAAGGAAGATTTCTTAGCAAAGTGGGTACTTTATAGTAATTTTTTTAAAAAAACTTTTAATAATTATTATAAAAATATTTTTTAATATAAATTTAAGTTATTATAATTTTTTAAATTATTAATTATTAAATTATATTATTATTTTATTATAATTTAAAGTTTTTTAAGTTTTT